>LUCG01013938.1:0-17673 GCA_001633085.1 Carthamus tinctorius | reverse complement strand
TTTCGGTTTTTCCTGCTCACCCCTAGTTAAAATCATAGATATTCAAGGTACAATGCTTTACAAAAGTCTAAACCCTACTTTTGTAAAGCATTGTAGCTTGAACATCTATGATTTTTAAAAACACATAAAACCATAAAAACGCATAAAACCATAAAATTTAAATATGCGTTTCAAAGCCGGACAATATTTGATATTTTTTTTTAAAACATATAAAACCATAAAATTAACCTTGAGATATTTTCGTGTTACAACACATGCGAATACCTAATGAAATAGATTTTTATGTTGTCATAATTCATTTCGTTTTTAAAACAAACCCAAATAAGATTAAGTAAAGAGAGGCCCAATAAGGAGGCCCAATTCCACGTAAGCAAAAAGCGAAAAATATCTGAAATAATATCTGGGAAAAACAAAATCTAACGAGGACACGTCACCCCCTTTCTTCTTCACTAGTGGAGGCTTAAAAAGTCGGTGGAAACGAAACTTCTCTTTCTCTCCGTCCCTCTTTTTCCTCTATAAAATCCGAACCTTCTCCTCCTTCCTCCGCCATAACCACCGCCAATGGCCGACGACGTCCTGGAGACCCCGGTGTTGGACGTCGAGGCGCGCGGCCTCCTCCAGAGCATATCGGAGGAAGGCGGTTACGCCTACGTCAGCATGTCCACGCGCGCCGCCGACGGAGACATCCGAGCGGCGGAGGCGGCGCGTGAGATGGCGTGGGAGCAGCTCCACTCCGGTCCATGGCACTCGGTGCTGCCGGTGTGGAGGGACGCGTACTCGATGGCGTGCCTGCACGTCGCCAGGTTTCATTACGCTAACGGCGAGTTCGGAGAGGCGCTTAGGGTTTTGGATATGGGGCTGATAATGGGAGGGATGGTTCTGCGTAAGGATTTGGATTCGGCTGTGGAGAAGGCGACGGAGAGAGCGAATGCTCTGCTTAGGGTTTCGGAGGAATCTGTTGTTAATGGCTCTGCTAATGCTAGATTGCTAACGGATCAAAATGAAATTAACTTGATGGAGGTGAGTATTGCTTAACTTGTGAGTAGCGTTGTTATATAACTTGCTTTTTTGTGAGAATAAATGGAGAATTTGAAATCTCTGCATAATATGATCATAAACTTTCCCCTGTTAATTGGATTTTTTGAGTCCTTTTCCTTATAAATGCTAGTCAGTAACTGTAGGTTACAATATTGCTCAACTGTGTTGTAATGATGCCTGAGGATCATCATCTGAGCTCCCAATTTAACAGTGATTTTTGTGGTGCAACTTGCAACAATATCCCTTAATTTTCTTTATTATGTTAAGATTCAACTTAAGCATCAAATAGGAAGGAAATGATTGGATGTCGACATATTGCCCTTGGTGATGTCGATATTTCTGCTTCATCCCACCTAACATGATTTGCAGTGAAATCACATAGTTAGGAGAGAAGGAGATGGTTGTAGTAGGGTAAAAATAAATGTGCAACTTACAGATTCATAGGAGGCAATGTTTAATATGCATGTTTTTAACACTTGTAAAAATGTAACACTTTATGGGAATCTACATGTTATTGAACTTTTCTATGCACTCTGACATCTGCCATACTGTTTCATATCTGACCTGGGTTGACATTATTAGTCGTCTGGAAATCCAGTTTATATGGTGTATTACCTCCATCGTGTGTGGATCTGACGAAAATTTGACAAACTTTGTTATTACATGGGAGGGGAAAACATGATATTTACAAACACCGAGATTAGATAGACACAGTAGGAGTGATTTAGAAAATACACTTTCTAGTAGGCTCTAAGCTAGAAGGATACCCTCCTTCTCTAGGTAAATGGAGAGTATGAGGAAATAACATTATCTTCTTAGAAGCTTGTGCTATAAGGTTTCCATCCATTTCTGGTAATTCAAAGAGAACTTGTGATTGCATTTGCTTAATATAAAGAAAATGGCGATATTCATTCATCCATCGGTACAGTTTTAGTTAATGGAACTATGTGCATTAACTGCTAAGTAATGTTTTTACCTGTCTGGATGATATATTTATCAGCAAACAGTGAAGATGGCAAGAATGCTAACTTTCTGATTGGACATCATGCTCAGACGGTTTGAAAGTGAACAGATTGTAGATAGGAGGAAGGTCGCTTAGGTTTTCCTGTTTTGAAGTGTAAAAAGCTGGATTCATTAGTTTTACCCGTGGTTCAAATCAGTCCTTGAAGTGATCCTGTGGGTTTTCTTATTCTTTTGTTTTTGTTCCTATATCTTGCTGTACCCCGTCGATGTACTACTGCACTCCATGCATAATGATATATGTACCATCATATCTAACCCAAAAAGTAGCATGTTCCCTTCCTCCTAATATGCAAAAATTTGACAATCCTGTTATTATAACTCAAGTCTGAACTTCCTATGTATATCAGACCCTGATGTCTATGGTATGGGGCACCTCTCGAGTCTCGACAAAAGAGAAGAACAGTATGAATGCTTGGCGAACTATGTAAGGACAGACTCAATTATGCTGGGCGTAAACGTTTACAAGTTTCAATAACTCTTCTATGTTCATATCGATTTTATGTGTAGGATAAATGGATGTTCAGGACAATGCAGAAACGAGTAGCTGCTCGTTTCACAACAATTAACTGGCATGCTGTTTATTGACGTCAAAACCCAGAATTAAGAAATAAAACATCAGCTTGGAGGTCAAATTGAACATCATTTATAATTTTATATCCCACAGGCAGACAGACCTTTTATTTATATGATAGATTTCTAGGTTTTGTACTTCCATTTGCCTGGATATCTTGTTTATATAGTTTTACAGCTCCACTAAGATGGTTCAATGGAGGATTTTAGTCATAGCAATAGGAAAATAGCTTATCTTTTCTCGCCTTACAACATTTGTTTATAGGAATGAGTGTTACAAAATTGCATGTAATTTTTCCCTTACGTACAAAACAAGTGTGATCGCCTGGAGGTAAAGTCTCCCCCCTTTCCTTTTCTCTCAACCCTTCAGTGATCAAGTGCTTATTTGCTTAAATTGTTAACATGAAAGTGGAAGAACAATTTAGCTTTAAGTGCTTAGTTCATACTTCTAGAACAATGAGCCATCCAGTGATGAATCGCTATATCATATTTTTATTAGTATTTACTTGCAAGTCTGTTTTGATGGTACATGTTTATGACTGCTACTTTAGATGATATGCACAATTGTGGACGAGACCAAATTAATTTTACACTGATGTTTTGCATTGAACATGTAGGTCACTCAAATCTTACCCAAGAGGTCATTGTCGTGTAAACTTGTTGGGAAGAGATCTGCCCTTTCATTGGAGGGATTTATGCGTGACTATTTCCTCCCAGGTTCACCAGTTCTATTAGGTGATAGTATGACTCATTGGCCAGCTAGGACCAAGTGGAATGACTTGAATTACCTTAGAAAGGTTGCTGGCTACCGCACAGTTCCCGTCGAGGTGATGTATATTTTCAGTCAATTGATATAGATTGTTTGGTTTTCTTAAACTTTTCAATTCTTCTTCCATTTGTTATGCTGAATCACATTTAGCGGAAATCAGTTGCATCATGGCAGAAAGTTTGGTAGATTGTTGAAGATAATAGGGAGATAGATGTATGAGGGTGGACACTTATCCAATCTATACAAGATGGGATGGGATAGCCTAACCACAACATTAGTGGCTGCAAAGATTACCTGCAAAATGATCCACAGCTAGTTGTGATGTCCAGAGAACGACTCCATGACATAGTACTTGCTACTAACGGACTCCTTTTTATACACTACTCACTACACACATGGATAGTTAAGCATCAAACAAGCTGTGTGCTTATTTTCTATTTCTTTAAAACAGTCATTATATTTATTAATCTGGAAAGATAGTACATACTTAAACAATATTAGATGCCAAGTACTGAGAACCAAACTGACCGATTACCAATTGACTGGAAGAACAATCTCTCAACTGAGAAACAACTGACAAACCAACTGGTAGGAAAATCATCAATTGCACTAATTGCATTTATTAGCTTACAATAGTGAAAACTGAAGGACACTACTGTCGATGTCCATTAAGGTCCATGGAAGGCCTTGCTGAACATTTTTTTGGCCTAGATTGCCAGCTCAAATTCCTTATTTGTATATTAATCTCTTTCAAGTTGAAAAACTTGCATCATTCGTTTAAGAATATCCTAATTTGTTCATCACCATCTCAAGCCATTCTTTAAGCTCTCCTGATGACCAATTTTTATTGCAGATCCCTTCTGTAGATTCTGAAAAATATATTGTAGAACATCTTGCAGGTAGGAAAAAACTATTTGTGCACTGACTGGAAGCAAGAGATGTTAACATTCTCCGAATTCCTTGAAAGAATTCAATCCAAAAGTTCTGCCGACCCTACTTATTTAGCCCAGCATCCCTTATTTGATCAGGCATGTGCTTACTCTATCATGCACAATTGGTGGTGTATTTGGATAGCTTTATAATCAGTTACGTCCATCATAATATGCAGATACAAGAGCTAAGGAATGATATTGTCATCCCTGACTACTGTTTTGCTGGTGGAACTGAGATGAAGTCGGTTAACGCATGGTTTGGTCCAGCTGGGACAGTGACACCGTTACACCATGACCCCCACCATAATATTCTTGCTCAGGTATTTGATGACTTCAGTCTATAGAAACTAGAGTAACTGTGTATAAATTTGGTCCTGTACGAATAGATTGTTTTTTGCCTCTGAGGAGCTAAATGTTTCAATAACTGTATAATTTTTTTAAATTATGTTTAGTTGAAAACTTATGGATAATAAGAATAAGTATTCAAATAAAAACAATTTAGAATTTAGTAAATACATCCAGGCATATGACCTAAAGAAAGCTCAGACTTTGATATCAACTTGCTAGGCAGGTGATCATCAACAAAGCGGTGATTGGCCAAAAATTATCATATATCAGATTTGTGGTATCCTGCAAAAATATTTAAAGAGAGCTATTGAGGCATTAGTACCCCTTGAGTTGTTGCTCCTTCGCCTATAAGAAATTTGACTGGCTGATACAGTGGTACGTCTGAGCTCTTGAGACATCTATGCTGTTAATTGTGGCGCAATAGCGATTATCGGTCATAAGCAAAATAGTGGTGGAAATTGCGGTTTCAATAATAGTAGCGCAATTTAGCACTATGTCACCTATATGTGGGTAAAATAGCGGTCCGCAACACGGATATTCTCAGTTGGGCCTCTTTTGAATCTAATGATTACATTTTTGTCCTTTCAGGAGTTATATTTTGACTTGGGCTTTTATTTTGATTTGGGCCCTTAAATTTTAATTAATGCATATAATATGTTAAGTTATGTATGCATACACACACATACACACACACACACATCTATAATACTGAGAAATATTATATGAACTGCTATTTCAAATCTCACTCCTGACCGCTATTGTATTTTGACCGTTGTAAGTTGTAACAACATAGTTGTACACTGATGATATGTTGAAAACAATAACCCTAATCGATAGCTAGTTGGGACATCTATCACTCAACATCCTTGTTGAGATGACGCTAGAATTGACAGAAAGCTACAGAAGTTCCCAAGAAGGTCTACTTTTATTGATCTGCATATGGCTTGAATAACTCTGCCTGTCGCCTTGAATCATTTTGTAAGATAACGGATTAATGTCAAAATGAAGGGATCCTTAAAGAATCTATCTACTAGCTGTAAATTGTAATAGCTTGCAGTAATTTCTCCGTTGACTGAATCATGATTCCAAGCATGCATCTTATTAGGATCATCAACCCACGACATGTATCATATTAGTCCTTTACCTCTATACCTATGCTTTGTGCTTCCTAGGTAAAGTTTTGGTTATAGGTCAAGCTAAAATTGTCTTGGAAACTATGTGTGATAAGCAGAACCGCAGTTTATTTACTGCTCGAACCCTGTCCCCACTACCGGATATAAGAGACAGGGGAGGTGTCTGCAGTTTCAGACAACAAGGAAGATTAATCTGAGAGGCTAGGTGATTAAGATGTTAAGGCATGCTTCCTTTTCTTTTTGTTGCCCGAAAATTGAGCTACAATTCAGAAACTCTTAGACCAAACCAAATTAGCCCGGTATATCCCACCCGGAGGTAGGTTATGGGGGTGGGATGTATGCAGAACTGAGTGGTTGTTTCCGTGAACCCCGGTTTGTGAGGAGTGTGTGGCTGTTTCAGCAACTCTTGTTATTTACTATATCAATATTAGGACATGTTATCGGTATAATAGATTTTTTATTAATGCCACTCGTGTGCTACACTTTCAGGTTGTTGGAAAGAAATACGTTAGGCTCTATCCAGCTTCATTGTCCGAGGAGCTTTACCCACATTCTGAATCAATGCTGAAGAATTCCAGCCAGGTAGAACCCTTGAATATGCACCCGTCAATTGTAGAACCGTTTTGCAGAATGTGGGTAAATGAATTCTAATATCTATAATTGCCGTATGGATTTCATTATTTGAAGGTTGACCTGGATAACATGGATGCAAATGAATTCCCGAAGATCCAAGATCTGGAATTCCTGGACTGCATTTTAGAGGAAGGTGAGATGCTTTACATCCCTCCCAAATGGTGGCACTATGTCCGATCTCTCACTACAAGCCTTTCAGTCAGCTTTTGGTGGAGTGCTGCATCAAGCTCACCAACATCCTGATTTGGTAATCACGATTTTAGCTTAAGTGTTATATTTTTATATATCAGGTAAGTCAATTTCAAGTTACTAAATAGTCTAGCAATTGTTATCATTATTGTTATTATATCAAGGGGATTGTTCCCTTTTCATTGCGATGCTACTGGTACATTCTTATTAAAACTTGGTCCTTTCTGAAAGTTAGGGGTTCATATATGTAGAAGAAAGGCCAGTCTCTTCTTTGAGAGGCTTGTAACATTGTACAAGTTGCCTTCTTGTTAATTCTATATCCATTTTAAGTCTACTTATTCGCTGTTTGTAGGAGCAATAACTTTGTATTCAATATGAGTTTTGTAACTGTCTACTTAAGCATGAAAATTTTAATCAAGATGACCTAAACAGTAAAGTGTAAAACAGACGAGGTAGACAAAATGGTTTAAGTAGATGTATGCTGTTTGTTTAAGTCTGGATTATCTAAGCTATTCGAGCTACAAAACCAAGGTCATACTAGATATCAGATATAGTCAGCTTGGCTTGGCTTGCGATAATCTATTCCTAGGCTCGTTGAAACTTTTTGACAATAGTACAATATTTTGGGTATTTCTTGAAACGTCAAGGATTCTTATGTACTAACTGAATACCTCGAGGGCCTTATAGTTATATACTTAACAAATTACGGGGTCTACAAATGCAAATTTCATTCAACAGGCTACAAGTTAGAATCCACATTCCATATTATCCTCTTCAAACCCCTCACTTTAGAATTATCAACATTAGCATCCAACAAGATTAGGCATTCAGCTCTTGGTACAACACAAGCAATTTAAATCCAAAAGACATAACATTATATTACCCACCAAGAAAAAAAATAATACAAATTAACACTACTACTTGTTAACTTCAACCTGCAGTTTTATACCTGCAAAGAACCTTGCACCTTAGAACCCTATCCTGCACATAGAACCCAGGCATCACCATAACCTTCACTCGTGTCGGGTTCTGTGATCGTTGCTTATCCACAAACACATCCTCCATGAACACACTATCGAAGCTCCTATTCTCTTCCACCCTTAAGATCCCCAATGCTGGACTAAACGAAAACGCTAGCAAATGCAGTAACCATATGCACTTAGCCGCCACAAAGAACGCTTGCAGCAGCTGCTCCGGCCACGGCCGAGTCCAGTTCAATGCCGTAATAATCCCACTCATCTTCTGATCACAGAATCTACTGAACTCTTCGCTGTAATACTTCGTTCCCTTCCTCAAAACCTCGTTCCAACTCAAGTTTCTGAGCGCACAAAACGACGAGAACTGTGCTTGGCGTTCTTGATGTGGGTCTAAAAGCTTCGGGGTTCCGTTCTTTTGAAACACACAGTTCTCAAAATCTTGGTAGAGCGATTGGTTTATGATCGCTTCCAAATGGCACAAAACCGCTTTCGAGTACTTCGAATTCAACGATAACTTGTGGGGTTGAAGAATCGAGTTTAGATTATCCAGTAAAACCGTATCCCCTTCGTCAATCTGAGCTACGAGAGTTTTACAGAAGTGTTTCACCGATAATCTTGCTTCGGACACTATCTGCACAAACCCTTCCACCATTACTTCTTTCGTAACCGGCATGCTTTCGCTGTTCCCGTCCACGGGTTTCCCTTTCGTTTGGAGTTGAGAATGATCAGAATCTTTGGCTTGTGAGACAGCTTGACCTAAAGCTTTCTTCAGCTCTTCACAATAGTTCTCTAAATACTCCAACTTTTCCTTCAAATCCCCAATCGAAGATTTCATCTCCGAAGCCTCCATTAAAGCCGCATCCCTCCTCTCATTTGCTTCGACAAGATCTCTCTTCAAAACTTCAATCGACATCATCCCGGAATCTCTGTAAGAAAACTCTTCTAATCCCGTCCTGTTTGGAGAATTCTCGACGTTTTTGTGTTTTTTCTTGTTCAGCCGAGGGAACAACCAAGAAAGACCCATTCCCGATCTGGGTTTCGCGTGAGACTGGATTGACGAATGCGAATCAGTCATCGGCACCACCAGGTTAGAGTACTTATGATTCTTGGCACCATCGAGATTGTTATTATTCGTGCTAAGTGTTGCAGGTTTGCATTTGTTGCATGACGAGATCGATCTGAAATCACCGAGACTGTTCCTTCTCGACTTTGAGAACTCAGTTCCCGGTGATGCCCGGAGGAGCGTAATGTGATGGCCCGAAGCCACCATGGAATTCTGATCATCCGACGGGCACGTATGCGGGACGATGCTCATCAATTCAGGTGGCAACAACGTTCTCGATGACGCATTTGGATTTTTGTAATCGGACAAGAACCGTAGATCGTCGTTGCCTCCTCCGTTCACGCTACATTCGTCCCAACAGTTTGGAAAACTCTGATTTCTCGGTACGTCATCGTAACTCTGCCAATTTCAAGTAATATTAATTAAGTTCCCTAAGAAAATACTTTAAAAGCCGTTCAAAAAAAAAAAGATAATACTTCAAAAAATTACCATTTTCGTTACTCGAATTATTATAATGCACTAATGTAGGCCTTTAAAGATTTTGAATCTTTCTTTTGAAGCAACTTTAGTCTGAAAAGCTGTCCAACAGAAACTTGAAGTCGAAACAAGTGTTTTTTAACGAAAGAGAATCTGCTTTATGTATGTATGATGTTAGTCAAACTATTCAATGCGCCCCCTTTTTATGTCAGGTCAAGTTACCCATTAGGAACCGTAAAAAGTGACGTTGATCTTTTAGAGGAGAAAAAAAGTAGGTAGGGTGCATTTAACAGTATATAGGGTTGCATTTAGCCCACTCCGTGTGAATGTTAATGAATCCTATAGGTATCTGGGTCAGCTTGCGTTTATCTCGATTAATCCCATTAGTACTGAAGTTAAAAGGAATCCTATAGGTATCTGGGTCAGCTTGCGTTTATCTCGATTAATCCCATTAGTACTGAAGTTAACAGTCAGGCAAACCCTGGTAATATCCGGAAGTAGAGCCTGAGAGTGATTCTTGATTTGATATCTTGTTGGGTACTATGGGTTTGTTTAAGGTCACGTTATTCATGAAAAAAGCTTAAAACTTGTCGGTTGGAATGTTTGGCAAACATGAAAAAATGTACTAACTTTGTGAAAGCTTCCATGACATGGAGTTATCAGTCTTGATCTAGAGGACCACAGGATCTTTCTTAGAATAAAACCCCTAATAATGTAGTAAATATTGGGGACCCCAACAGTGAGGTCTTAATCTCAGCCCTTGATTGTACCACTGTAAATAATGATGCACTTTGATGTTGAACCTAATGGACGGGTGAGATTGAGTCTTGTTTGATCCAAATGTTGGAAACATTATCAGGTTAAAAGAAACATATGGGTGGTGACAGTAATATCAGAGTTTAATTATGGTAGTTTGTGTTTGACCCAAGGTATACAAATTCTTTACTAAAATTGTAGTAATAATAAATGAATAATTATTTTAATAATAAAGTAAAGAAACTTTGATTAGGCTATAATTATGGAAGTGTTATCTTAATAGTTTATCAAGTATTTCATCCTTTTAAAAAGTAAGTCTGATGAATAAACAGTGGTTGAGTAAATAATTTATTAATTAGAGCATCCGAATGGAGGTTTCTGTTAGAGATTCTTTAATGGTTCGTATTAGAACCTAGATGTTTGAATAAGAACTTGGATTCTTGTATGCTTTTTTTTCACTATTATTTTATTTATTATTTTTGTTATTTGTAACCATTTTGTTTTCTATTATTAAATCTATAAAACATATATGTTAAAATTGATACAAAAGTTAAATCATTATAAAGTAATTTTTTAATTTTTGTTTTTGGTTTTGGTTTTTGGTTTTTGTTTTGTTGTAAATTTTTATATGATGTTTAATAAGTTTATTCTTAAAATATTTGTATATATGTAAAGTAAAATTAATTTATAAATCGTAAGTTAATAGTTATAAAGAAAAGTATATATTATAAATAAAAAAAGGAATGTGAGAATTTTTATAAGAAACTCTATTGTAGAGTTTTATTAAGGTTCATTGATTAGGTATCCAAAATACTTGCTATATGAAAATAATAAAATCGTAAGGATTTGTATATAATTATAACATTGGTATACCTTTAAAATCAATAGTGAATAATTACGCTAGATTTATCTAATTAAGAAATAATAGTATGAATTGAGATCCAACTTTCGAAAGAAAAAGATTGATTATTTGATATATTAGTGGGAATTTTAAATTGCATTATTAAGGCAACTTTAGAAGCAAGACATATTACGTGAAGTGGAGTAGTTTAGAATTATTGTTTCTAGTAGTTTGTTTGCACATATCTCAAAGATAGCTTCTTTTCAAGACTTTGATCATGAACCCCATAAAAATGCAACTCCAATATAACAAAATTTCAATCAAGAAACTTGAATTAAAACAGTAAAAAGTGAGAAATCTTACAGGGGTAAAAACAGGGTAATCTTGAGCAGAGAGCTGGGAAGCATGCCGCGAAATCGGAGAAGCCGACGGCAGCCGGAGATGTGCAGGGCTGTTGCTCTGTAACAGAGCAGCATGAAGTGCTCTGAGCTCCACTGCTTTAGCAATGGCTGCTTGAATCTCCTGCTTGCTAACTTCACCCCCAGTGGTGGTGGTGGTGGTGGGGGTGCGGTGGTCTTCGGTGGTCGTAGCCATTAATGGGTTTAGGAAAAAACAGAGGAGAACATATATATATATATATAAGTAAATAAAGAGAAGGGTATGATGATATTGTTGTTATTCTTATCAGGAATGAATGGAGAAGGGGTGTGAGAATTAACGGTTGGATTTTGATTTCCAAATGGAGAAGAAGATGAGATGAGAGGTGGTGCAGATTAGCAGAAAACGATGAGAGAGAGAGGTGAAATCCAAAGAGAATTTGTCATTGTTACCAATGGAATAAAGGGATGGGAGAGCATGTGATGAAGAGGATGACTTAAGGGAGCTAGCTGATGGTGGGGGGGTTTTTAATGTGAAATTACTATTTTGCCCTTTTTGTTTAATATGTTGATGTAACCACCTGCTCCCTCTTCTCTTTCTTTTTGTTTCTCTAGACTTCTTCTAACCAAAGCTTTTTCTTAAAAAGTGAGACTTGCAAACAAATAAGGTCCTTGTGGTTTCCTCAAATGTTGGATATGTCCCTTAAATGCACTGTTTAAATCGGTAGTCCTTGACTTTTCGTTTGTATATCTACGGTTCATCAAGTTAGCATTGTTAAATAAGGTCCGTTAAGCTAAGGTGAGGGTAATTTAGTCTTTTTACCTGTTTTTCTTTTAAAGAAACAACTTAATAGAGGTCTCTCTCTCCCTTCTTGTACATGTCTGATGCGTTTTCTCAAACACGTCAATCATCTTTTAGGTTTCTTAGATCTGGGTTTGGTATCAACAATACTCTAATCACTACCATCAAGTTTTTAGAAGATGTTTCAATTGATTTAGGGTTATATGTTAAGATTTACGGATTTCAATTCAGATTTCGTTTTTGATTTTATATCTTGATTAACTTGAACATAAGAGAAAGAATATAAGAAGGATAAGGAAGATGAACATTTATCAAATTAAATCTCGACAGAATTTCTCTTTACGTTAGGCCAAGTGGGGTGGATAACAAATTAGGGACCTTTGTTATAAATGATATACTTTTAAAGGACCATATTCAAATTTTGAGCAAACAACATGGACCAATAATATCCATCCACTCAATAAAAAATTGGAGAATTTTGTAATTGCATAAAGCCACAAACAAAAATGATGACCTTTTTGTCATAGAGTTCTTTCACGAGTTTATTTTAAGTATAATATTTATATGTAATAACAGAAAACTCACAAACACTTCTCAGGCCATACGTTATACTTGAGCCGAAGGAGTCGGTTTGGCATCGGTATCATCGGATTCGGTCGGCAACACCACCGCGCCTTCATCGGCTTGGTGGTCTTTGGTTCCCAGGAGCCGATTGGCAAACCCCATCTCCCCACCCTCTCCCTCTCCCTCTCCCTCTCCCTCTCCCTCTCCCTCTCTCTTTATTATTTAATAAAATAAAAGTGTGGGTAAGATTGGGTTGGTATAACTTGTGATTTGGGTAGCTTTGGGTAAGGTAGTGGAAAGCTGATGTGGCGCTAATGTGGCATCGGGTAGGTGAGCAAATGCTCAGATGATGTCATTAGGCCAAATGCATTTTGATACTTTTTCATAAACTTATTAAGTGGTGAAAAACTATTGAAAAGCCTTCATTATAAAAGCTCTTAATATTAAATCCCTATTTGGATTTGAAAAACAGGTATTGTTATATTTTTATGGAAGGGAAAGTCTGTATTGTTATATTTTTGGTGTTCTTCCAATAGAATTGGTTTTTCTTTGTCAAACATATAATAATAATTTATATCCTTCTTTTTGGGGTTATAATTAAAGTGGTTTTGTTGTAGTATATAATATAAAAATCCTATAAAGTTTAATAAATAAAGGTGGGTTATGAAAATATGTATGAATTGATTTGTAAAAATTAAAAATTTGTGGTGGGAGCATTTAGTAGTATAGAAAGAGGTCCAAAAGCCAAAGAGGTTGGGCTGGCTGCCTGCCTTGTAGTTTGTACAGTTCACCCATGGATGCTTCATTGTCATCATCATGTGGGGGACCTATGCCTACACACCAGGGAAATGACCCTACTGCCCCCCTTCCCACTAATTTAATATAAAAAGAGCACTTGGAATTATTAATTTTAAATTCATAGCTCTATTTTATTTTTTTAAATTAGGAGTATCTCCAACAGCTATGTTTGTTTAGAACTCTTGATTTAGAGGTGTGTACGGTTTGGTCGAAACCGGATAAACCGGTCGAACCAAATCAGTTTTGTCGGTTTGACCAGTTTAGCCATCATTATTTAGGCCGGTGGTTTGCGTTTTTTATAAACCGTTAATATGGTTTGGTTTATGGTTTTAGGGACAAAACCGGCCGTTCAAATCAAACTGGATCAGGTATTTGTGTGTGTGTGTGTGTATTGTATATGATTAAATATAACTTGAGTTATGGAGTTTAAATATTTTCTTTTGTGGAATTTTATATTTGGTTCTTCTTTTGCAACAAACTTGAGTTATGCTCTTAAATTTATAGTTTTTGACTTTCTTATTGGGTTATTCTTATGCACTTTTTAGTAGTATTCTGAATTCTGATAAAAGCGAGTCAAACTGGCCAAACCAAACTGATTTATATTGGTTTGGTCGGTTTGGTTTGGCACAATAAATTAGTCGGTTTGGTTTAAAAAATTATCAAACCGAGGGTACCGATTTGGCCGAGATTTTAGGCTCAAACGCACACCCCTACCCTTGATGATATGAAAAAAAGTTGGTCCAATAGTTATCTTAATTCTTCTATAAAATTGAGAAGAAAAAAAGGATGGAGAAAACTTCAAATCTAATGGAAGAGAGAAAAAATATAGGATAATGTTGGAGATGTTTCTAACATATTTTCTATAATTTCTTTAAAATAGAAAACTAGAAGGATCAAAATATTTATAATAAATTATATTCAAAACTTTAACATATTGTCTATTTTAGAGATTTTGTCATTAATTATATTAGACTTAGGATCAAGTGAGATCAAGCCGTTTCCGTGAGACCGCGTGAGATCAATACATAACGTATGAAACTTCACAAAAAACACCGTGAAGGTAAATAAAACTCGAATACGCAGATCTAAAAAACACTTTCAAGGTAAAAAATTTCCAAAATNAAAAACGAAATCTTCACAGCTCAAATGCTGTGAAGGTTACAAATAAATAATGCGAACCTTCACAACGGGAAACGCTGTGAAAGTTTCGTTTTTTTACCTTTTCTTGGATTTTTTTTTATTCGATAGTGTTTTTTAGTATGTTTTTACGATGAATGTTCAAATTTTTTACCTTTACAAATGTTTTGATGTGAAGTTTCATGTAAAATATGTTGGTTTCACCAGTCTCACGGAAACAGTTTGGTCTCACGGGAACTTAACCCATTATATTATTTAAATATTTTATAATTTTATAATTTCAATAAAAAATATGCAAAATGGTATTAATTCATCCTTATTGATGGAGTGGAATGAATAAAAAAAACTCATTTTTCTTTCCTTTTAGAGTTTTAGAGAATTATCTATATTGATAGTTTTTTTATGAATTTCTGTTTTAGAGAACAAGATAGAGAAATTGTTGGAACATTATAGAGAACAAAAGGTTGATTTTCTCTATTTTAAAGAGTTGAAGATGCTCTAAGCATTCATATTTCTTCTGAAGTAAGTGTCCATTTTTAAAATAGATGTTTGTTTTCTAATTGGGTAAGGATCGTTGCACCCCTCCCCTCCCCCTCCCCCTCTCCCTTTAACCTATGAAATAACATATTTTCAATCTTCTATGTCACTTTTGTCATAAATAAGTTGATTTTTTTTATTTTAAAATAACATATTTTCAAACTTCTAGGTAGCTTTTGACTGTTATTATAGGTATAGGGGGTATCCTTAACAACACGCTTTTTCATTCTATCATTAACTATGAAATGAAGGAAATTTCTCTCTATTATTAAGAATATAAATGTCATATAGTTAATTAAAAAGTATAACAATCACATAATCATAAAATTGTTTGTCTTTTTATTGTGAACGTGTATTTTGGAATAGACGGAGCATATTTACAAGGTGCAACCAGATACGATGCAAAATTCAGTGTATTAAAGCATCTCCAACATTGCCTATAAAACATAGTGAAACTCTTGAAATTTAAAGAATGAATTCTTCAAAATAAAGAAAATATAAAATAGACATGTAAAATTCTTCGAATTTGAAGAACTTTTCAAAAATTATTACGGTGAGAGATAAAAAAAAAAAATTCACCAATAGAAAACTTTGAGGTTAAATTTTAGACTAGATAAATAGTATCTTTTAGATGTATGAAATATTGTAATTGGGTTTTGGGGGAGGGGGACATTAGATCTCTATAAACTAGTGCATCATGTGGTAAAATTATACGTTTTTTATTTCATTTAAGGTCATAACTTAATTAATGTGGTGGTTAACGTATATTTGTTTTACGTGTACTTTATTCACAATGTCAACCTTTTTAACATGTGTGCGAAACAAAAATTACATGTAAAAAGTTCCGTATTACGAACATAATACGTATGAAACAAACATATTGTGAAATAATTATGAGATAATAATTACATTAAGTACTACTTAGATGGGAAAAAAAACATGTGAAACAAACCTTAAGGTAGAATTTTCATAGATCTTATAAGTTTTGAAGTTTTCAAATAATTACATTCTGTATCATAATAATATAATAAATGTTGTAATTAGAAAAATGATAAGTTATTCTAGTTAAATATTACTTTTTTGAAAAATATAATTTTAAGTTCTTAATTGAAAATCTGTTAAAAAAGTATTTAGGTTGTGTTTGGCAAACTAGCTAATAAGAGCATCTCCAACAGCTTCTCTAAAATAGAGAAAATGATTTTTTTTTATCTAAATTGCTTCAATAGCTTCTCCGTATGGTTATCTAAAATAGAGAAAACCTGAAAAATCTCTGAGTTTAGAGAATTCTCTAAAACTTAATATGTGAAGTGAGAAATTACTTTTTTATTTCTTTCTACTAATGGGGTTGAACCATTATTATTTTATATAAATTATTTTTAAAAAATATGTTGAAAAGATAAATTTATAGAATATTTTAATAATATAATACAAGTTAAAATCTCTAAAATAGAGAACCTATTGGAGCTAAATATTAATCCTTTTAGAGATTCTAGCTTTTGAATCTATATTTTAAAGAAATTATAAAGAAATTGTTGAAGATGCTCTAAGATAGTTGTTGACCAAAAAGCTAGCTAGTAGCTGATAAGCTAACTTATGAATAGATTGTGTTTGACAAAAACTAGCTTATGAGTATATAAAATGACTAAAAAAAGTATTTTGGTGTATAATAATTAATATTAATAAGGGTATAATTGGAAAAAAGGCTACAAAAAGATCCTAAAAACTACTCTAAGTAGCGTTTCAATAAACTAACTTATTTTTGTCAAAACACGAACTTAGTCAAAATTTGTACAAAAACATCTATCGTTATCCCAAGAAAGTAAACATCTTATTTATTTATATTATATACATTAATATAAAAAGCTAATAACGTTTTATTAAAAAAAATCAAAGTGGAAACAAATATTTGTATCTACTCCCAAAGGAATCCCACGTAGGATTAGGAAGAGGAATGTTTAACGCCACGCTTAACCACTTAATTTTTAATTATTTCTATTGGTATTATTTAATATTATTAAATAATAATCAAATATTAAACAATAATTATACCATTTGGAATATTTTTCTTTTGTCTTTTTAATTCTATAGGTTCATTTTAATATAATTCTCTCTAGTTTAATATATAGTAATTCATTTTTTTGTCATTGTCCAAATCCAAGTTTGTTTTTAGACACTTGACCATCATTATCGGTGAAATGTTTGAAGAACAAAAAACTGTAATAAATTTGGAATAAATGTATGTTACATGGTACAGTCTATTTAGTGCATTTATAGACAAGTTATGAAAAAAGATTTGTAACGGTTGTTCATACATGAACAGAAAAGTAGATTAGAACGCTCTTTATAAATTTAAAGTTTAGACTATCGATAATTTTTATTTTTAAGAGTCAAGGCAATGATATTAAACAATATATCGAAAGTAGAAGAAGAACGGCCTACGGTTCTTCGAGAGGCATAAAGCAAAGATCAGGCGACAACAAAGACTAAACGAAGAGCCTCGAAAATAAAGCGAAAACACAAACAACCCCCACTAAAACAAAAGGCAGCTTGAGACCGAAAGTAAACACGAGCACAGAAGAAAAATCCAGCATCCTGAAACCAACCATTAAAGAATTGACCAACACACCATGCAGGACACAAAAAGTAAAGTTTAAGATGCGCTTTCGCAGTGGACTATCGATAACTTTTACCATGATCTTAAGTTAAATT
>LUCG01013890.1:174-14535 GCA_001633085.1 Carthamus tinctorius | reverse complement strand
TTCACAACCAAAAAGTGGTTTACATTTGAACCCACCCCTATATATATATATATATATATATTTATCATTAATAAAACCACCTATGTAATTATAATCTTTCTTAATGGGCCACTTAGCCCATTAAAAGGCCCATTTTAAGATTCTTGTTTTTTTCCCAGGTAAGAGGCCCGCGATTGAAAGATACGGTGGACGTTGCCGCATTGAAACCCTGCACCCTCAATCTCATAGAAGGTATTATCCAATCCCTTACTGCCACGTGGAAAAAGTGAAGTGTGGAAATGACATTTTTATCCTCACCGTTTTTCTTTTATTACTACAAAACAGAGGACTACGACACCGAAACCGCTACAGCACACGTCAGAAGGCTGTTGGACATCGTGGCCTGCACGACGTCGTTTGGTCCGTCGCCGGTGATCAAGGAGGATTCCGGCAAGAATCCGCCGGAGATCAAGGCTGCAAAGAAGACGAGTAAATCGCAGCAGAGCAACAAGCGTTCTTCGACTCCGCAACCGCAGCAGCAGCCACAATCGAAAGATGTTTCTTCTGTGGATGGAGAGGGAGAGCTGAGCAATTCGTGCCCTAGGCTCGGAAGTTTTTACGAATTCTTTTCTCTCTCTCATCTCACTCCTCCGATCCAGTGTAAGTTGTGTATCTATCTACATTTGAAACACTTAAAAAAAACAAATTCACACTCCATGAAATTGATGTTGTTATAAGGTTATCGGTTATATATGATATTTTCTTGCAATTGTACGATTTTGTTAGTGTTTTAGAGAATGGATAGTACTTGCTCTGAACTTTCAAGGGATTTTTGATCGAATTCCAAATCTTAGGCTGTAACATTATGCCTCAAATAGCTTAGGGATTCATAGCAATTGGATGATGCCAATGCCATGATGGATTTCCATAGGAGTAAGAATGAAAATTCGAGTATTTGATAATAATGTAGGTGCTGTGGCTGACATGGGAATATGGGACAAGTCTATTTATTAGCTTCTCCTTATTTTTGTTTTTGGGCGCCATTGCATGTGACTGTTCAGCTGAATTAGTCAACTTCATGATATTTCATTTCGATGAATATATATTATGTTGAATTCAGAGGTGTACTCATGTCATACTACAAATGTTTGCAGATGTAAGGAGGGCAACACGGCAAATAAAGGATGACATATTGATTGATGATTATCTTTTCTCTCTTGAAGTAAGAAAATTCTTGATCTTTTTAAGGTTCCAGTTACTTAAAAAGGTTGTTTCTTTTACATTTTTTGAACTTTATGGTAAAGGTGAAGCTGTGCCACGGAAAGCCTGTCCATATTGAAGTTTGTAGAAAAGGATTCTGGAGCATTGGGAAGCAGCAAATTTTATGTCACAACCTTGTTGATTTGCTGCGGCGAATTAGTAGAGCATTTGATAATGTAAGTTTATGAAAGATAGCTTTTGCAGGTCACTTTTTCCATTATTATTTTTTCTTGCTCATAGACTTGTCATGATTCTCTAGCTTTGTTTCATCTTAACTTTATACATATATCATCATCAACAAGCGTGCTTGTGAAATGTGTATGAATTGCTTCTTAAACCTGTTTGCAACAAAGTGTTTCTAATATAGCAGCCATCAAGCAGACACATTTCCTTTTTCGAAGAGTGAATTTGATTGTGGAAAGAGAATGTGTAACAACTCACGTTTTTCTGTAGAAAGAAATTGTGGTGGGTTTGAAGATAATTATATATTTGCCTGTTTGTTCAATCCATGTTTGGACAACAATGGCAAAATAACGGAGCACCTTTTGCTTCTGAAGCTTGCATAAATACTGAATACTGGTTTCCTTTTTCAAAAAATGAATAAAAAAACTTCATACTGGTCATGTTAAATGGCTGTGGTTTTGGTTAAGCCAAGTGACTTCTGCAAAGCAGTTGTGGAGTCTAGTTGAAGACTGGATGTGGTTGCTAGAGTACCTCCGTTTTTCTCTACTAGTACCAAATTCGTACAGACTGAGAGGCCTTTGTTTCTCAAAGTGGAAGCTGATGCTTGCTAAAACTCGTGAACTTCAAATTGCGATTTTTCTTTCCGGCTAGGTAGTTTATGAACTAAAGATACATGCTATATGTACAAGGTCTATCTTCCATGGAAACCAAGCAGTTCACTGACAGCTGTCAACCTCTTCTACAATCAACAAAAAGAGATTTAGACAATAGCTTAGTTGAGAAGTGTTTCTTTCTTTCCCTTGCGTTAATTTATGTGACTTGCTAATCTTACCTACTTTTCAGGCTTATGAAGAGCTCATTAAAGCATTCATTGAAAGGAACAAGGTACATTTCAGGAAATAATCATTCAGTAAGGTCTTTTAGTTTAAATTATTCTTTTAATAAAATGGCTTCATCATTTTAATTTTTAGTTTATAGATTTTTTTCTTCAAATTATTTTGAAGCCTTTTCCATGTTAATCAACATAACTCATGCACGATATGCATAGGTTGTGGATAAAAACGTTGTAAATGAATAGAATCTTAATCTCCAAAGAAATGTTCATTTATAGGCTTTGAG
The DNA here is from genome assembly GCA_001633085.1 of Carthamus tinctorius. NCBI lineage: Eukaryota > Viridiplantae > Streptophyta > Magnoliopsida > Asterales > Asteraceae > Carthamus > Carthamus tinctorius. The sequence continues at coordinate 11,994 of LUCG01013890.1, read as the reverse complement.
ATTTGATAACAGTTCCTTGACTACTGCAGTTTGGGAATCTCCCGTATGGCTTCAGAGCGAACACATGGCTCATACCTCCTGTTGCAGCACAAGTGCCTTCAGTTTTCCCACCTCTTCCTGCAGAGGATGAGAGTTGGGGAGGCAATGGGGGTGGTCTTGGACGGGATGGCAAAAGTGATTTGCATCCTTGGGCTAGTGAATTCTCGTATATTGCATCTATGTCTTGCAAGACTGCAGAAGATAGGCAGATTCGAGACAGAAAAGCTTTCCTATTGCATAGCTTGTTCGTTGACGTTGCCATTTTTAAAGCAATTTCAGCCATTCAACATATAATGGAAAATCAGCATGTAAATCCTTCTGATTTAAGTGGTGAGACAATCCATACAGAGAGTATCGGGGACTTGAGAATCACTGTTTTCAAGGACGCCCCTGATGCTAGCTGCAAAGTAGATACAAAGATTGATGGATCCCAAGCAACTGGGGTGGACAAAGAGAGCTTGGTGGAGAGAAACCTACTCAAAGGGATCACTGCTGATGAGAACACTGCTGCTCATGTAAGAAGATATACAAAAACATGTCAATTGCACGCTCTTTCTTATTTTTGATCAGTGAAATTGATGTGGATACCACTGATGAGCGACTTATTATGTTTGCAAACCAGGATATTGCCACTCTAGGTGTTGTAAACGTAAGATATTGTGGTTATACTGCTGTTGTGAAAGTTGAAGAAAGAGAGGACGACAAGAAACATCCTCCATTGCCATACATTGAGCTTCTTGATCAGCCTGATGGAGGAGCCTGCGCCCTGAATATCAATAGGTTTTTTTTTCTTGACCAACTACATTGGCATGTATTATGTTTTGAATTTGGGAAACAGTAGAGTATCCAACACCACTCACATACTCCCAAGTAGAAATTATCTGCATTTTTGTTTCCGAACATGTGATAATATGTGGAACCCCATCAGATTACCCTCGGAGCGAGCCCTTGAGGAGAGAATGGAGGTTCCAACATATATAGAGGAGAATAGGTCCAAGTCTAGTTGATGCCAGACTCCAACACTCACCCTCCAACTGAGGCTAGACAGGGTACAAATGTCTGGAGTGTCGAGTCCCTTTCAGATGGCAGAACTTGGCTCTAATGCCATGTGCGAATGGAAGTGGAACCCCATTAGACGACTCTCCAAAAGAGCCCTTGAGGAGAAGAGGGAGATTCCAACATATATTGAGGAGAATAAGTTAAAGCCTAGCCTATGTGAGACTCCAACAGAACTCGTAGATCTAGTAGTTCAATAAAGGATCATTTTTTGCTACGCATTGATAATGGGAACAATTTTAACACAAAAGAAAGAAAACTAAGGTAGTTTGGGGGCCTATATTCTGATGGCTGTATTAATAAACAAAATTTTCCCAACTAATTTATACCTTTGGTGAGGTGTGATTTTTCCTAGGAAAAACAAATGTGGGGATTCAATAAGCTCTCTTCTAGGAGAATATTGTGTAATTTCAGGATTTGAGAGGGGGTGTCCTAAACTAGCTTGGTTTGCTTGCATACAAGAATGTGGCCTTAAAAAGGAGTGTTAATCACTGCATATTTTTCCAATCTCTAAAAGTAACTGATTTTTACTTGGCTGTCAGTTACAATATTAAAGCCTCGATTTACCACTTAGTGATCTTTGTGCCACTTACGCCCTGTTCTCGAGTTTTTTTAAAGGAGGGAAAGGAAGAGATTTCTAAGGAAACTAGCAAAAGTGTGTTCTCGAGTTTTTTTAAAGGAAGGAAAGGAAAGAATTTGGAGGGATATGTGTGTTCTCGAGTTTTTTAAAGGAAGGAAAGGAAAGGATTTAGAGANGGGATAACCCTTCCCTTTCCTTTCTTTCCCTTTCCTCCCCTTCCCTTTCTTTCCTTTAAATTTTGAACTCGAGAACAAGGCGTTAGTGTGTTCTCAATATAAGCTTATTCCTTGCAGTTTGAGGTTGCTGCTTCATAAGAAAACTTCACTACAGAATCATGTTCTCCCCAACTTAAAAGGATCTGAAAGTGAAGAGCTCAGTACTTCCCAATCTTTTGTTGAGAAACTATTAAAGGAGAGTCTAACTAAGCTTCAGGAAGAGTGTGCCCAAGCTGACACCTTTACAAGATGGGAACTTGGAGCTTGCTGGATTCAACATTTACAAGACCAAAAGAAATCTGAAAAAGACAAGAAACTTTCCACTGATAAAGTGAAGAATGAGCTGAAGGTTGAAGGGCTTGGGACACCTCTTCGATCCCTGAAGAACAGGAAAAAGGATTCAGAAGGGAGTAATACAGAACCTCAGTCTCGGAGCTCAAAAGTTGCTGATGCTGTCAACGGGGAAGTGGAGAATTCTGTGTTAGACTTTGCTGAATCTCAGCTTGAGGCCAACGCAATTGAAAACGAGCTTGCTTTAAGAAATTTGTTATCTGATGCTGCTTTTACTCGTCTTAAAGAGTCAGAAACTGGACTACATTGCAAGGTGGTACTAGTGCTGTATTACTTTGTGCAAAAGTATAAATATTATATATATGGCAAATGAAACACACACACACACACACTCTCATTTCCTTTGGTGAGGTTGGAACCTTTGACCTCTTGGAAGGTTTGGTTATTGGATGCCGCTGGGCCAATGGCCCTTTGGTAGCGATGTATTCTTGGAAAAATTGAAGTATTTTATCCTTGTATAGTATTCTATATTAACCTACTCTTGTTGTTTATAGTCTTTGCTGGAGCTGATTGACCAATCTCAAAAATATTACAGTGAAGTTGCTCTTCCAAAATTGGTAATACAGAGCTAAACAATTTTCTGATTCTTCTCGCAATTGACTTTTAATGGAAGTCTCATGTTGACAACTTTAGCACTTCATTTTTTGTAGGTTGCAGATTTTGGTTCGTTGGAACTATCACCGGTTGATGGGAGAACTCTAACTGATTTTATGCACACACGAGGTCTCCGCATGCGTTCTCTAGGACAAGTGGTTAGTGCCTTGATGCACCTTTTTTGGGAAATCTATTGCATAAGGTTTTTGTGGAATTGTGGGTCTATCTTAATTGATTAAACCCTGATGCTAACATGCATGCCTTTGCTGAAACCAAGATCTGTAACCTTTGTAATGCACATCAGTTATGGATTGTATGTATATATACACAAACACACCCACACACATTCTGCATAATGCAGCAACTTATCTGGTTCCAATAAATGATTATAAAGTTGTGTTCTTTTTATACTCTTTTGACTCTTGATATGCATACCCTTTGCTTGCAACCTTTGACCTTGTCAAGAAGTTATCGTAAACCAACTAATGCTTGCTATTTCCCTCTTTGATCAGGTTAAGCTTTCAGAAAAGTTGTCACATGTGCAATCTCTCTGTATACATGAAATGATCGTACGAGCTTTTAAGCACATTTTACAGGCGGTGATTGCTGCTGTTTCTAAACCAGAGGAAATGGCTGCTGCAATTGCCGCTGCACTGAATCTGATGCTTGGGGTTCCTGAAAATGAGCAAAGGAAGCAATCTTCTGCTGTCAATTATCTGACAAGGACATGGCTAGAAGTTTTCTTGAAGAAGCGATATGACTGGGATCTTGCCAGCTTTAACTACACAGAACTGAGAAAAATTGCTATACTACGTGGGTTATGCCACAAGGTAATTGAGACCTGTGTCACACAGAATTGAATGTATCCTCATTAGGTACTTTAATATTGTTGATCAATGTTGGTTGAAAAACGCATCATGTATCATAGGCTCATATAGCATACGCCTTGCTGTATGCATCTCTACCTGATGGGATGCTAATCCCCATTAGCTGAATAGGAGCAGTAACTTGTTCTGTTTTCCATGTTTATAATGTTCAAAAAATTGGTCAGCTGTAAACAGATTTGTACAAATTTTCCAGGTTGGGGTTGAGCTGGTTCCAAGAGATTTTGATATGAATTCTCCCCACCCTTTCAAGAAGGAGGATATCATCAGCTTAGTTCCAGTTCATAAGGTGATGAATTATGCCATTTCATGATAGTAACAGATCATATCCGATTGGTCATTGTCTTAAAACCAGTCCATCTTGTTTGATATTTTGATTCTATGTTTTTTGCAGCAAGCAGCATGCTCATCTGCTGATGGACGCCAACTTCTGGAATCATCAAAAACAGCTCTGGACAAGGGAAAGCTGGAAGATGCAGTTAGCTATGGGACAAAGGTACCAAAGTTACATTTGGCAGAAGTTTAATAATGAACCAAATTCTGTTATTAGGTGGCCCTCTTCAGACCATGAACTGGATCATGTTGCTATACATTTCCTTCCTTCCACTTCCCTCTGCTCATCATCATTGATAATTTAAGCAAAGTAACATCACAAAGAATTATATTTTGGTGTTTCAGCAAGTCTTCATGTGCTTTATTATTAATAATTAGTATGACTTTACATATTGTTGCTTATCCTTCATTTCAGGCTCTTGCGAAGCTGGTTGCAGTGTGTGGTCCCTATCACCGAATAACTGCAGGAGCTTACAGCCTACTTGCTGTAGTTTTGTACCACACGGGGGATTTCAATCAGGTCTTGACTTATTAATCATGAGGAATGTAGATATATCTAGCTTCCTTTTTGTATGTCTCTCAAGACTTTTAATTCATTGGATCAAATTTCAGGCCACAATCTACCAACAAAAAGCTTTGGACATCAACGAGAGAGAACTGGGATTGGATCATCCAGATACCATGAAAAGTTACGGGGATCTCGCTGTATTCTACTATCGGCTTCAACATACAGAGTTGGCTCTCAAGTATGTTTTTGTTTTCATGTTTTTGTGGGTATCTAATCAGATCGACATCCAATCTTTGGAATAAACCTTTGTGAATATGCATACCATTGATCGACATCCTTTATTCAACTTGCATGTCATTAATAAACCATGCATCTTGAACATTGTTCTTTGTGTGTGAGGAACATAGACCAATAGCATGACATTACAAGAAATGGTTATGAGGGTGAGACTTTGAGCTTCAGACCACAACCATTCCTTAGCATCCAATTACCTCAAGATTTGTGTCGTGCTTAATTTGCATTTTGCATAATTTGGAAGCCACTCTAAGAGACATTGTCAATTTCCGTTAGATCCACATAAATTGTTTCGTTAACATTAACATGTAGTAGTTTCTCGTATATTCCAAGGAATTAATTTAGCTAAGATTATCCTGAAGCTGAAAGTTCATGAACTCCTAGGGGCATACTTGTATATTATTTTATTTGTAACACTAAATTTCATTATGCTTATGAATTGCAATAATTTAGCATAACATCGTTTAGATTAACATACCACTTATCTTGACTAATTGGTGTCAACTACATATATCGTATTCTCCATCTATTTCTCTATATGCCAGTAAAGTTATTTGCTTGCATCAGACGTTTTAAGGTGCATGTTTTGGCTGATGAGCATGGGCAGTTCCCTATATTTGGCTCATTTCTCAATTCTTATTGAGAGAGAGGTGCTTCCGTATACGGGAGCAAAGTTGAATATTAGATTGTAGAAGCCTGTTCTGCCATAAACCTTTTTGTGTCGTCATTTTTTTGTGTGCATATTCATTCAAGTGGAGGGGTCATCATACATGCATGTAAGGATCTTCTTTCACTAGTGAATGAGTGCTCCACAGTTTGCTTACTTTTTGTCTAACCAAACCAAACGTCCAGACGCACCCAGTATGTCCACTCAGAATTGAGTTTAAAAACAAATTTTACACAATGAGTCATTGCAGAAATGCAGAGGCTGAGTTGGCATGGATGGGTAGGTTACAAAATGTGGGGGGTTCAGTTCATGCCGCTTCTGGCGAAGCTGAAGGAACTGTGGTTAGACCATTAAAGGAGACCTCTAACTGGAAGATGGTTTTAGAAAGCGGAAGGCCCAAAGAGATCTCAAATAGTGCACCGAAATGAGGCCCATCTATGGATAGCTTTCTTAGTAAAGTACTCATAGCTGTGCCGCCTCTTCTGTGAAAAAGGCTCGTCTCTCCCCCGCGCAGTGAATGAAGCGTTAGTAAAGATTGGGGTAGACCCAGATTAATGTGGGAGAAGTGGTGTGTAGTCAGTGTAGAAATTTGAATTAATGGAATATAATGAAGGCAAGTGCACGATCAAATCTATGGAAACATTGGTTTATGCATTCCTCTTAGTGTTGACTCTAGGGGTAATCTTTTTCAATAGGTTGCTTAGAGAACTGCAGAAATTTCCAACTAAGGAGAGTGTGGAAGGACTCTATCAATTAGATCCTTTACCCATAGAATAAAACAGCTAGGCATATCTATGCAATTATTTCTTGTGGAACCAAAAAGTGGTTCTCTTCATAATTTCTAATGTGCAACATTTTTTTAGCTTACCGCAACTAGTTTGGGATTCAGAGTTTGTTAATTTTATTGTGTACAATATAGTTCACCAACTTAGGTCATCATCTCTCATCATAGTTTATCTTCTCTTTACTTACTATTCCCTTTACAATATCAGGTATGTAAAACGAGCGTTGTATTTGCTACATCTTACTTGTGGTCCATCACATCCAAACACGGCTGCAACATATATCAATGTAGCTATGATGGAGGAAGGTCTGGGAAACGTTCATGTCGCCCTCAGATATCTGCATAAAGCTCTCAAGTGCAACCAAAAGCTACTTGGCCCAGACCATATCCAGGTTTCTAATTTACCTGTTACTTCTTACCAGAAGAAACATGAGTATAATGGTGTTGTCTGAAAGGATATAACAAACTGTCTATGGTAAAAAACAACAATTACCATAACTTGTATGCTCCTTGTGTTTCAGACTGCTGCAAGTTACCATGCAATAGCAATTGCGCTATCTTTAATGGAAGCTTACCCTCTGAGTGTTCAGCATGAACAAACGACCTTACAGATACTACGTGCAAAGCTGGGCCCAGATGATCTACGTACACAGGTAGTTTTTGAGCTTCTGAAAGTGAACCTGAATATATTATTCTTCAACATTTGATTTTGTAGAAGTGAAAACAGATATAGATTTTTAATTTTGGCAAAAGAAACTGAAGAAGGATCTAACCTAGGCTTCACTGATCATATTATCCTTATTAATAGAAAGTTTTAAGTAGAAGCTCGCGTTTTATATTAAATTCAAAATTTCCAACATACTGTAATCTTAAAGCTAATTGCTGCAGGATGCTGCTGCTTGGCTCGAGTATTTTGAATCCAAGGCTGTTGAACAGCAAGAAGCTGCAAGAAATGGGACTCGGAAACCCGATGCATCCATAGCTAGCAAAGGTCATCTTAGGTATGTTATCAGTCCCTTCAATTGCAAAATCTTATTACAACCTGATTTGTTTAAATGATGTCTACAACTTTGTTATCATGGACAGCGTATCGGATTTGCTCGACTATATTAATCCAAGTCATGATGGCCAAGGGACAGATGGTGTGGGTTTAAAAAGGAAAAGCTATATTCAGAAGGTATATTATATGCAGTATTGGTTGATAATTGAGATTGTCTTTCTTAATCTTATAATAAAACCAAGATTTTGTTAAGTAATGCTACTGTATCTAAGTATGCTATATATTGCATTTCCAGTTGAAGGGGAAATCTTACCAAAACTTGGAGGTGGCAAATTCTGATGAGGCATCTCCAAAAGATCTCCCGAAAGAAATTTTAGATGAAGTGAAACAAGAGCCAGACGTCGAACATGACATACAGGTGAACGAAGAACCCGCCGCTCCATATGTTGAGTCGAGTCCATCTATCAAGGAAGACACTGCTGAAGAAAAGCCAATTCCTTCAGAGCTGCTGCAATCAGAGGAAACTGCTGCACAAATCCCTGTTCTTGCCAATGATGTCTTGCCTGAAGCACATGCTGAAGGAGAAGAAGGATGGCAACCGGTTCAACGACCAAGATCAGCAGGCTCATATGGACGGCGAATAAGACAGAGGAAAGCGGCTATCAACAAGGTTTACAGTTATCAAAAGAAAGGTGTACTTCAGGAGTCTGAAGATAAACTGAAGAATAACTTTCAAAACGGTCGGTACCATTTTGTAAAGAAACGAGTGATGTCTCCTGCAAGTTACGTTGATTACCACGCTGCAAAGGTTCCTTCTCCTAATCATAAATTCGGACGGAGAATTGTTAAGGCTTTGACATATAGAGTTAAGTCCACCCCTTCATCTGCCAAGGATACAACGGAAGAAACCTCTAGAAATGGTAGAGAAGAATCAAACCCTTCAGTTGATGTTGGATCCGTACAAAAGACAAAAGAAGTAGGACATGTACCACAGAGAAGTTCTTTAGTTAGCATTGGAAAATCTCCTTCTTACAAAGAAGTAGCTCTTGCCCCACCAGGTACCATTTCTATGTTGCAGGTCAGGGAGTTTGAGTTACAGAGTGATACTCCTGATGACAAGGAAATCGATAACGGTAAGCATGTGGAGCCTACCATAGTGAAACAAAGTTCTGAGTCTGCAGTTTCAGAGGTAGGTAATATCAAGGAAGATAAAGTTCCGGACCTATTTGGGGGTTCTGTAGACAATATAAAAGATGAAACAGAAGTTCTTGAAAAGACGGAAGAAACCAACTTGATAGGAGATAAACATCCAGAGACCATAGTGGAACAGAATGCAACGAGCTTTGTGGAAGTTGATAAGATAATAGACAAAAGTATCATTGACATACCAATTCCAATCAGCTCCTCCACTATAGAGGATCAATCCGGGAATGATTCCTCTATTACTGTTAAACCTGTTGATGATTCAAGCTGCACATTGCAAGAAACAGCTGTTTCAAACGATTCATCCGCAGTTACTTCTCCTAATTCTACTCAAGAGCTCCCAAACAAGAAGCTGTCTGCATCAGCTGCCCCATTCAGCCCATCACCACCTGTTCGTGTTGCACCAATGCCCATGAACATTGCTCTCCCTCCTGGTCCCGCCCCGTGGCAAATGAACATGACTCTTCACCCAAGACCCGCCAACGTCTTGCCTGCTGTAAATCCAATGTGCTCCTCTCCTCACCAACCGTATCCTACATCTCCACCCACCCCAAATATGATGCACCCGTTACCTCTTATGTACTCTCCTCCGTATACACAAGCTCCATCGTTGCCCAACAGTACGTTTCCTATAACCACCAGTCCCTTCCATCCCAATCACTTTGCATGGCAATGCAACATGGGTGCTAATGGGTTGCAGTATGTTACCGGGCCAGTTTGGTCCAACTGCCATCCAATGGAGTTCTCCATCTCACCACCAGCAGTAAGGCCGATTTCTGATCCAAACATGGAGGCGAAACAGGTGTTTGATGGCTCTGAACAGCTTAACGGAACTCCTAATTTAGTGGTGGAGGTTAGCAACGAGGATGGAAGTAAGCAAGACACGAATCTTGAAGCACCGAAAGTTATGGATGATGCTAATGGAACCGTTGGGGTTCAAGCAGATGGTTCTATCTACAATAGCAGTTCAAACTGGAATTTTGGAAGCAGCGGTGACAATCACGTGCAAAAACCATCTCAAAAGGTTGAGAATGAGAAGACATTCAATATTTTGATCAGGGGCAGAAGAAACCGGAAGCAGACTTTGAGGATGCCGATTAGTTTGCTGAACAGACCATATAATTCTCAGTCCTTCAAAGTTATATACAGCAGAGTGATCAGAGGAAGTGAAGGTCCAAAATCTACCGGCTTTTCTTCTGAAGGAAATGGGGCAACAACTGCTACGTAAGGGCTTGCCTGTATAGCAGGATGATTTAGAAAGTAGCACAGAAGTGTAGTTCCATCATTTTGCCCCTTGCACTTATCATGGTGCCACGGATCGTGAAGTTTTTAGGTATGAAGTTACATGAATCTCCAATCATCACAATGTCGCTTCAAGCAAATTTACAGGTTAGTTTTAGAGCTGCATGCTATCTGCTTTCATGATTTTCAAATTCTTATATAGAAGTGAAATTGATCACTTCATCATGGACCTAAAAGTATTGGCTAGAAACTGAAAATTTTAACACAGAACTTTATTATTTTCTAGCTTCATTGGCGAGACAAACTTATGGGGCGTTTGGTTCATGGATATTGAAGGATTTGGAATGGATAATTCCTTTGACCAAATTCCAAATCCTATATTTGGTTCACATAATGAAAATGATGGAAACGTTTGAATTCCTTGGCTTAAATGAAAGAATTGAATTTCATCCTTTTCCATTCCAATTCCTACCAACTAAACATGTGGTCAAATTCCATTCTAGTTCCTTCAGAGTCAAATTCCTTCAATGGATTGCAATTCCATCAAATTCGATTATGTGAACCAAACACCCTCTTAGAGACCATAAGACAGTTTAATTCCTTGACCCTTGAATTGAGATGAACCCTTTTATTAAAATTTTATTTCTGGAAACATAATACTTCGGACTTCAGTGGTATTGATCTTGTTCCCAGAAAAGAATACATTCCCATGGATGAAAATTGCAACAATTTCCATTTTGGGATTTCTGGTGAAAGTTGCTACATTTCACTTTTAGGGGACTTTTCAAGCTTCAATGATCTATTTGTAAAGTTATAAACATTGATTTGGGGTCCATAATATTCCCTTATTCTGTCATTGTTGAAGGGTATGTAAGATATTTAACTTGTCAATTGTTTTTTTTTTTTCCTAAAACCATGTCATCAGGAAAATATGGTTACTCTCATGAGGAGGAAAGGAGTATTTGTGATGAGTAAATCATTTCAGTTTTTTGGCAATAGAGATTCAGTTTGAATCATGGAGATATATTTGCATGCTTATAGAACAATGATGCGTCAAATCGTTAATCTTGATTAGATTATTGTTTTGCTTATGAGTTTGTTTGCATGGCTCCCAGGTTCAGAACCAGACAGTATGCACTCCACTTGGGAATCCAGAGATGTTGAATACTAGCAATAACACAGGTTTAAGAAATTTTCGTTTCTTGATTCATATGAAGACTAAATCGAGTTCTTGCGTTTATTCCTCTCCCTCGATAGCATTGACTTTGATGGTTAAATTGGATTTAATTGTATATGGTACCATTTTTGTTCAAACTGGGTTTGATTTAGACACAACTGCACACAAAATTTCCTGGTGAACCATGCGGTAATGCTGCTGATACCTAATAATAGAAGCAATATTTGATTCATGTCTTTAGTTTTTCTTTGTTCTTCCAAGTTGAAGGATTATGTGGTAGACATGCAGATTATTTTGTTACACACTATGCATATGCAATTTGTTTACTCTTGCTATTCTTAGTATTACTTGTTAGCTCAAATCTATGATCTAGCATCATTATTTCTTGCCTCTAAATCTAATTATGAATAATCCCATTAGAAAGTGGATTATAGGTACTGTCAGGATACAAGGGTATAAACGAGCCGAGTAGTGGGTTAATCGAGCCGAGCTCAAAAAATAATGTTGGGCTCGAGCTCGAATATTTTTTGAGTTATCGGGCTCGAGCTCGAAGCTCGTTTATGGGTTCGAACTCGCGATCGATTAACTCGTTTATCTACTTGAGCTCGATAATTTTTATACTATTAGAGTAAACTCTAATTTTGGTCCCTGTGGTTTATTGAAATCTTTGAAAGTGGGACCTATAGTTTGATAACTCTAGAAATCGTCCCTATGATTTATGTTTTGCTATAAAAATGGTCCCCCGTCATTAATTTCATTAATTTTCTCTATTTATGGTAGAGGTATATTTGTCCAATTAGATATTCCTTAATTATTCTTAAAAGATTAAATAATATAATATATTTATAAACTAATTAATTGTGTAAGTTATATGTTTTTTAGTTTGATATTTT
>LUCG01013889.1:0-10622 GCA_001633085.1 Carthamus tinctorius | reverse complement strand
AGGTGGATACACACAATAGTATATTGGGGATAGTTGGATACATTTTGAAGAAGTAATCCCTTTGTTTTATGTTTGATTTTATAGGTTTATAGGTTGAATTTTTGGTTTAGGAAATGGTTTTGGTTCGATAAAATTTTGGAGTCTGGATGTTAAATTTTGATCAAATTGATCGATTAGGAGTCAAGTTTGAGTAAATACGCAGTATTGAATATGTTTTATTGATGATTCCAATAGAGATTTAAGTTGCTGTTTGATGATTTTTGTGATCAATGATGTTTGATGCTGATGGATTTCGAGTTTTTGAAGTTTCCGACTCGGGTTGAAAAAGTTGTCTCCCAACTTGTTTCCTACTCGTAGTTTCCGACTCAAATTGGTTTCCAATTTACTTGATTATCGATTGCATCTCATTTTTTTCGACTCAGCTTCGTTTCCGATTCTAATTTTGGTTTCCGACCCAAATCAATCAGTTTCCAACTCATAAATTTGATTTCCCGACCCTATGTTCTCAACTCTGCGTATATTCAGGTTTCTACTTCTGCTTTAGGTTTGCAATTAAAAAACACAGGTCGGTGAATTGGTTTCCAGCAATTTCACTCACTGATCATAGGTTCCCAGACTCTGGATTGTTTTTCCGATTGATGAATTTGGTTGTTTCCTTACTCATTGCTATTGTAATAACCGGGATTAAGGAAAAATGAGAATTATGAATAATTGGAGTTACTTTGAGAATCTTTTGAAAATCAAGGATCAATTACGACTTTTTGGAAACTTATGTATTTAATTATATAAAAAAGGGGCTTACCCGTTTATGGAAAAAGATTAAGGGGCCTAGGGCCCAAGCCCATGATATTTAAAGTCTGACCTAAGATTTTTACAAATTAGGGTAATTCTTTTGTCAGTGTGTGCGTGTGTGAGGGTAATTCTTTTGTCAGTGTGTAAGTGTGTACATTTTGAGAGCAGCAGTAGCAGGCGTATCATCATCACCTTCACCATCTTCACCTTTTTCATCATTATCGTTGAAACTCTTGAGGGGTAAGACTCATATACTTATATTCTATAGTGTTTTAGATTGATTTGGGGTTTAAATTATGGATTTGTAGAGTTGTTTTGGTTTGATTTTGGGGTACCAGATTCGATCTCCTCGAAGCCTGGGAAACCCGAGTCGGACTACCAGGATAATCCGAGTCGAATTATCCCAATAATCCGAATTGGATAATGGTGAAATCCGTATCGGACTATGGAAAAGTCCGGATCGGACTATGAGAAAGTTCGAGTCGGACTATGTTGTTTCCTGAATTGGACTACTCAAAAAGTTTGATTCGAACTACTGCTCCAGTAGTCCGAGTCGGACTATTCGGTTTCCCGAGTCGGATTTTTGGGCAAAGTCCAAGTCGGACTAGTGTAAAGTCCGAGTCGGACTAGTGTATTTCCCGAGTCGGACTATCTCATAGTCCGAGTCTGATATTGGTAAAGTCCGGATCGGACTATGGCATAATCCGTGTCGGACTAGGGTAGAGTCCGAGTCGGACTTTGGGAAAAGTCCGAGTTGGATTATGGGTTTCCCGAGTCGGACTTCGGCAAAGGCCGAGTCGGACTTGGGGATATTTCCAGGTCGGATTTCGGATAGATTTTGAGTTGAATTTTGGGAGGTTTTGACCTGAGGGGCGCTGCCCCTCGCCCCGCAAGGGTGGTCCCCCTTGACCCCATCCGCTAACCGGGTAGCGGAACCCCCGTGCTAAGTCTGCCTAGGGGTGTCTTATAGCTTAAGGGTTTACCAGTATCTAAGTAGATTTTTATGATTGTTTAGATCGGTTGTTGATCCATAGGCGAGCTTAGTAAGCTACTGGGAGTTGGGCTCAGGTGAGTTCCCTTGCCAAATCCTTTTTGATAAATTGAAAGTGTTTTGCTGAATTGTTGCAAACTGTTTACAATATTTGATAACTGCTTCTTTTACTGTATGTTATAAGCATGCTTGTAATGAATGAGTACCTGTGAATGTTTAGGTGCGTTGCAAGGTGGACATAGTGTACCAAGGGACGGGGTGTGCCCTTGGGAGTTGATCTTGTACCAAGGGACGGGGTGCGCCCTTAGGAGTTTATTGGTGTGTGTGAAGCACAAATCTGTTTTGTGTTTCCTCATATAAGGGCTGTTGGGCCGGAGTCTATGTCCATAATGCACCACCGAGTTGATTTAAATGTTTTATATCTTGGCCAGGGGGCCGAACGTGTTTTAAACTATTTTTTAGGGAATTCACTAGACCTTTTGGTCTAACCCTCGCTTTCAAACCTTTTTAAAACATTTTCAGGTGAAATGCGTAGAAGAGGATCTTCTAAAGGGAAAGAGAAGATTCAGAACTAGCACAAAGGTAGAATTAATTATAGTTAGATGGTCACTAGCATCAAGTTATCTCAGCTGTGGAGGGTTGTTCCACTGGCGTTACTCTATAGATTGCCATTATTGGATTAACGTAATAGGCTTTAAGCCAAAATTTGATATTAAACTTTAATTTCCGTTGCGTTAGATCACTAGGATGCATTATTATTATCTGTTGGGTTTTGGGATGTTACAGCTATTTCCGACCCTCTACGTATCAATTTCAATTAATCGATGGATTGCTAGTTTTCGACTTCAACAGGTTTCCAATCGTACCTGTTTCCAACCTAGTTCAGGTTCCGATCTGACATGAGTTCAATCAACATCAGAAAGTGGTTTGGCTACACATCAGACAGATTGCAATTTGAGTTTTCAATCAAAATTAGGTTTCTGATCATACTTGTTTTCTACTCTCACTTATTTCCGACTCAGGTAGTTTCCGACTCAATTTGAATTCGATTGAGTTGATTTGATTTCTGAATTTTCTGAAATTGGGACAACAAGTATCAACTTGAAATTGGTTGTAATCTGGTTTCCGATCTCAGTTTCCAATCGATGTGAATTGTGATTTTTCAACCTGCCTATTTCCGACTCAAATTGAAGTCGTTTGTTGAAATCGATTTGGTCTTCATTTGATCTGGATTTGGATTGCTTATTATCGATCTGAATTTGAAATTGATTCTTGATTTCTCGACATGGGCCATGACTTGATTCCGAGTGGTTTGTTCTTCTTGATTTTGGTTGAAAAAAAGGGGTTCAATCTCAAATTGGTTTTTAGGAATCGTAATTTGTCCAGATGGTGGCTGATAGGTCTGATAGGTTTTATCTTATTGCAAAGTTAGCCCAACTTTTAATTCAAGCCCATTGTTGTTAAGTTTCTTTTTAAAAAAAATATCAGATAAAAGCCCAAATTTTGTTCAATTTCAGTTCTTCTTATCAGTAGTTCAAACGTGGCCCATTTTCATATTTGATTTTATAATTTGGTCAAAAGTTCATTTTAAAAATTAGCCAAATCTGTTTTTTTTTTTTAATTTAGTTCCAAGTCAAAATTGATTTTTCTTTTTAGTTTCTCATCTGATTCAATCAGCTAAAAGCTTTTAAAATTGTTAATTTTTCAGAAATTGTATTTTAAATTATCTGAATATTTCAGATTCTCAAATCTCAGATAATCTCTGGATTTTTTGATAATTTTTCAAATTCTTACTGATTTTGAGATTCGGGTTCATTTTTTTTATTTCAAATTTTCTTAGACTCTCAATTTTTTAGGGTCATTTTTTTAAAATTATTAGTGTTTTGAGTTTTAGTTTCAGAAGTTTAGATTCTCATATTCAGATCAGTTTTCAACTTTTTTCAACAAATCAACGATCATTTTCAATTTCTAGTTTTTCCAGAAGTTCTTCAAGATGTCTAAAGATCTTTTGAGCATGGGTTCGAAATCGAAGCCTCCGGTTCTTCAGATTGGTGAGTATCCCCAATGGTAAGTAAGAATGATTCAGTTTCTAAACAACATTGATAAGACACTCATGGTGAGTATCCAAGAAGGTCATATTAGGCCTTACATTGATATTCCCGGTGAACCTGAGACTGCAAGTACTCCTGCAATTGATCCAAGGAGAAAAAAGGGGGATTCTGGAGTAACAAGGGAAAATTGTTAGGTGATGGATGGTTCTGCATATCATTGATGGTTCATATGTTATTATTGCTACGGGAAGATATATCTGATTAGACATATTATGTGATTTAGAGAAAACAGAGGCGATTAAATCACAAAGAGGGAGATTGTTGAAACCAACATAGTTTTGCTCATCGTATATATCAACAAGGGAGAGACATGGATACATTTCTTGAGTTTTGATAACCATTCCATATTTCACCAAAAAGGGGGAGATAGTTCAGAAATGTAAAGTCAAAGAGGAGATAGAAAGAGATGATTACAAAGTTGATTGCGAAAGATATGTCAAAGTGAAAGATGATTGTAAATGATGCAAAACTTTGGAGCTGATCAGAATATTCAAAGATTATTTGAAGTTCAGAATCTTCAAAGAGTCAAAGTTTGAAGATTGTTAGAGTTGATTACTTGAAGATCAACGTTTGAAGATTATTAACAATCGTTGCTTGAAGATAGTTCATGTGACAGAGTTTATTATGTCAAAGCTACATGATATGTGGAGATTATTACTGAAGCTTGTTGACCGTGAAAGCTTATTCTTCGAGTACAAGTGTTGCTGGTTATACTTGAAGACGTTTGCCAAATTTTTTTGTGATCTCGAATCCAAAGGGGAAGATTGTTGGGTGCAAAATCAGATTTTATCCGAGATCACAAGATGTTGCTAAAGTTGAAATCAAAGGCAAAAGTCAAGAAGTCAAAGTTTACCTTTGTTGTAAATATTGTGTTTGTAATAGTTTTGTATAGTTTGGGTAAATGTTGTAATTGTTGTAAAGTGTGAGGGTCTAAAGTGTTTGTGTGTAATAGTTGTGGGTATAAAACTCAAGGTTAGTTCATTTCTAATTGAGTGCTTAATTGTAAACAGAGATTGAATTGAGAGAGAGTTAGAGAGTTAGTGTGTGTTCTTGGTGTAATCACTGTGTGTAATTCTTACATGGAGATCAAATAAGATTTGGCTATTCAATTCATTCTCTACTTGTTTCAATCGTGATCTAGAACTTGAATTTGCAACAACAAGACCAAAACTCAATAGTCACTAAAAGACATGAATAAGGGTTAATACTTAAAACTGAAAACATAGATAAAACTTTAGTACTCAAAACATCCAAAAACATAGATAAGGGTCAATACTCGAGACCATAAATCATGGAAAACACTACATACTCAAAACGTCACCAAAAACATGGATAATAATCAATACAAAAAACAACACCTTCGATGACGGGGAGGCCTGTTTCCATCAAATATGGCAGGAACACAAAGTTAGGCCACTTATCGACATTCTCAATATTCCCCTCGGCCATGGATGCCCGTATCCGGCTTTATTGAGCACCACCACCTAATTCCCAAGTGACCCTAGTGTCTACATGACCTCAAGATGAATGTTACTAAAAAAGTCATGGGTCATGTATAAGGCTCCAATGAGCACCACCACAAGACCTAGCCCCGTATACGACTCAACATATTATCATTGCAAACTAATAGCTCTATATATGACCCAATAGGATATCACAACAAGCTCACTACTCATGACCTAGGGACCACTCACTGGACTAAAGTATGGACATCGGAACTCCCCCGCTTATCAACAAGACAATCTCTTATGACTGTGGATCCAATGCATTATAGTCTAAAACATTACGTAACTCATATCGAGTAACTAATGCACTCAAAAGATGTAATATCTAATAAATGTGCAATTAAAAGCATCATACGTTCAAAGCTCCACATTAAGCTAATAATAACTAAACAAATGTTCCCAAGACCCATCTGAGTTAAAATTGAGCCAACAACTTAAAATTCAAATGATTGTTCAATGAAAGTCATAATATGAAATATAACGTCTTTAACCCACATTTATGCAACCACGTGCTCCAAAGACATGTTTAACTAAAAAAACTCAACTTTACGAACTAATCATTTTTCAAATGATATCACACCGTTTATACTTTCAAAAACACCATAATACAAGTATACGTATTTTTCCAAACTACACACACCAAAATGCATTATCACCAAATAATCTACATTTATGAGATAAATCATTACAGGTACCTACACTTATGATTTATTTATTAAAATTCCTAAAAATCCTAATAATGGTTATTTCACAAGATATATATTATCAAATGTACCAAATAACCTACATATTTGATAAATAATGAGCGAAAACGCATTAATACTTCAAAATTGACATTTTTTTGGCATATACATAGTTGTCATAAAGCTACTTGAACTCATCCCCACAGCACCAAGCAGCATCAAAGTGCACCGTTTGTAACCTTCACGGTACGGGTTGTATCTTTTTATGTCACACTACACGATTTGATTTGCATTTTTCTTAAAAAGTAGAGAGATATAAAGCCAAATTGTTGCCAAAGGCTATAGTAAAAGAAAAGGTGTTGATTATGAAGAAGCATTTTCGACTATTGTGAAAATGGTTATTGTAAGCTGCATAATTGCTTTGCTCTTCAGAATAAGTGGTTTTGTATCAACTTGATGTTAATAATGCTTTTTTGTATGGTAATTTGTTGATCCAGCTCTCCTAAGACCCAATAAAATGATAATGATCCTTCATCTTACTTAGTGAATAGATGCTTAATTAATTTACAGGTTGAGGAATTATCATTGAGTCTGTTTAATGATTATTCTATTTGTTCAAGTCTCGAAACATCAAATTTCATCAGGGACAACGACCTCACTGAGTCTGTTCAGTGATCGCTGAAATTGATCCTACAGTTGAAGCATCTCTTTGAAGACAAAGAAGTCATGCTCCCAGAACCATCAGCGACGTCGAAGAATTAGCTGATGATAGAGGTAACGCTGCTTGTGCATGACAATCTGAAGAAACAAGATACAGCGACCGCTGACCTCCCTCAAGGTTCAACGATCAGCTCGCTAATCAGTATCTTGTCATCGGGGATTTCCTTATTTGTCTTATTAATTTATGCACAAAAGGATTACCTACCTTACCGACACAAGTACAAAAGGGATGGCCACTTTACTGTTCCCTCCGTACTTATCAGCCCATTAGGCAACTATGCACTATAGACTCTATGTTTCTTTATGCGCATGGGCATTTGTTTATAGTAAAATAGTACGATATGACCACCCAATACACAACACGTGTAAAGGAGGCCCTGTCATGCATTTAATGCATGAGATATATATGAACATTGAGTGTGTTCTTCAAACACACATCTTCTTCATCTCTATATCCAGAATCCTTTTTCTTCCCTATTTCTTCTAAGTTCTTTCTTTCTCTTCTTACTCACTAAGTGCATTAGTGAAAACATTGTAAACTTTAGATTGCTTTAGATTAGGTTTATCTTTTTCTATCTTCCGTAACAATCTTGTAAATTCAGTATTTGATTTTGATACAAAGAATTTAAAAGTGAATTTTGTGTGATTGTATTCAACCCCCCCTTCTACAATCCTTGTTATCCTTGAAGGTCATCCCCTCGGGACCAACATAATTTATCTGAAAAGGTTTACATGCCTCTTTCTGAAGGTCATTTCAGTTCTAATGATAAACATGTTTGTAAATTAATAAAGTCTCTATATGGTTTAAAGCTGTACCTCGTTAGTGGTATGCTAAGTTGTCCTTTTGTCGCGTTAGTCATGGTTTTGTCTAAAGTATGAGCAATTATTCTTTAGGACTATCTTCATCAAAATGTATCCAACTTTACCCTTATTCCTATTGTGTGTATCAAACTTCAAAATGTGCTATTGTATGTACTATACTTTCAAAATGTGTTATTGTATGTAATATTGTACTTATTTATTGTTGAAATAGTACATGCAATAGCATGTTTTTTAAAAGTATTGTGCATACAATAACACATTTTTAAAATTACAGTACATGCAATAGCACTTTTTGAAAATATAGTACATACAATAGCACATTTTAAAGTTGGATACACACAATAGGAATAAGGATAAAGTTGGATACATTTTAGTGAAGATGGTCCTATTCTTTATTTACCAAGTATTTGTAGGAAAATAGTTTCACCAAAACAGAAATATCGAGAAATAAAGAGAGATGAGAACAAACCCAAGTAATGAGTCGAGGCCCGTGTTATACACGGTTTCCTTAAAACTGATTCGCCCCCTACCGGTGCGTCGATTTCCCAGGATACAAAGACTCGAAACATAATCGAGTTCTGCCAGACTTCACCATCATGCCTAAACTTGAGGATCTATGTCTTGGTTTCCACTTATGCTTGGCTTTTCATTTAGTTACTTTTCCATATGTCTCTCTCATAGAACTCAAGGTTTTAGTACTATATATATATATATATATATAACACATATATATTAACTCATAGAAGGTTTAAAAGCCAACAATTATGAAACATTATTTCTTTGGTTATAGCCCCCATCTTTAAATCCAACCATAATGGAGCATTATTTCATTGGTTATAACCTCCAACTTAATTTCCATTCAAATTAAAATTAATATTGATATTAATTTTCCAACTGTATTCAGATTCAACCTTTATCATTCTGCTTGTATATGTGGATGACATTTTCATCACTGAAATTTGTAACTTGTATATCTTAGATGTATAATGTGAAAAATGTTTTGAAAAGTAAGTTCCTTATTAAAGATTTAAGAAAACTATTGTTTTAGGCATTGAAGTTTTGGATATGGATGGTGGTATTTGTATGAGTAGAAGAAAATATTGTTTATAATTGCTTAATAATTTTGGATAATTGGGGTTGTAAAGCTTTGAATACTCCAATGGACATGAATTTAAGTTTTCAATTCTATTTCCGGTGATCCACCTTTGTTGGATTTTCCTGCTTTTCAAAGGTTAATGGAAGGTTGATTTATTTGCTTGCTGTAGGGCCTGATATAGCTTTTCTAATTCACTAATTGAGTCAAATTACGCACATTCCACGTCAGTCTTATCTTAAATCGGGTGTTCTCCCAAAAGGGGTGTTAGTTTTTCCAGGTATAATACTTTCTATTTAGCTATTTATATGGATGCCGGTAGGGGTAAGTGTCTATCTTCTAGATGTTATGTTACAAGATATTGCTTATTTTTTTAGGTAATTCGACGGTTCCTTGGAAAATCAAGAAGTATGAACATTATGTCGTGATCTTTAGCCACGTTTGAGTATCGAGCCATGACATCTGCAACTTAAGAGTTAATCTAGATTCTTAAAATCTTAGCTGATCTGAAAATTAATAATTTACTTCTTTTATATTTGTATTGCGATAATAAATCTGCTATCCAGATAGCAAACAATCCAGTTTTTCATTAGTGTACTAAACACATTGAAATAGATGTTCACCCGGTTAGGTAAAAGGTAAGTTCATGTATGATTAAAATTGTTAACCTTCATACATATAAGCAAATTGTTGATATTTTTACAAAGTCTTTAAGTGTTGCTCAATACATGTTTTTGTGTTCCATGTTAGGAATGATAGATTTATTTAAAGGACTATCTTCACAAAAATGTATCCAACTTTACCCTTATTTCTATTGTGGGTATCCAACTTCAAAATGTGCTATTGTATGTACTATACTTTCAAAAAGTGCTATTGTATGTACTATAGTTTTAAAAATGTGTTATTGTATGTACTATACTTTTAAAAAAAACATGTTATTGCATGTATTATTTCAACAATAAATAAGTACAATATTACATACAATAGCATATTTTGAAAGTATAGTACATACAATAGCACATTTTAAAGTTGGATACACACAATAGAAATAATTGTAAAGTTGGAGACATTTTCGTGAAAATAGTCCTTATTTAAATGTCAAAATTGATGGCAGATGTTAAAGGGTATGGTTTAATTTGTTGCAATCTTTGATGTTTATTAATGGTTGGATGTTTCTTTGAAGTGAAAGATATTGGAAGCCAAATATTCTCCATATCTATCCTTTTTTTTATCTTGATTTTTTCCTTATTTTCTTGCCTAGATCGTTGCCTTTTTTTGTTTGATTTGTTTCCCTATTTTCTTGCCTAGATTGTTGCCATTTTTTGTTGCTTGAGCTTTGTATTTAATATCTGCTTCCTTTGTATTTTTTTTCATCGAATGAAAAGGCCATAATTGATACCATCGATTTTGAGATGGTATCAGAGCGGGTCTAACCTAAAACCACCAAAACCTAACACCGCCACCCTCCACCATGACCGGCGATAAATGTTCCGGCCTAAAACCTGAAACCGGTCCTGACATTAGCTCGCCCCTTTACATACACCCTTCAGATTAGCCGAAACAATTTCATGTGAACGACGTCCTCACCGATAGCAATTATGCAGATTGGTCACAAGAGATGATGAACTTCCTATTTGCCAAAAACAAGATAGGGTTCATCGATGGGTCCGTCAAGAAACCAGAGAAGACTGCCGCAGATTACATGGCATGGATGCGTTGTGACGCCATGATTAAGGGATGGCTCACAACGGCCATGGAAAAGGAGATCAGAAGCAGTGTAAAATACGCGAATACTACTAACGAAATTTGGAACGATCTGCTGGAACGATTTGGGAAAGAAACTGCTCCAAGGGCCTATGAATTGAAGCAAATCCTCACTGGAACACAACAAGCAGGTGCGTCTGT
>LUCG01013880.1:10039-23077 GCA_001633085.1 Carthamus tinctorius | reverse complement strand
AACACTACTGAGTGATTTAACGAGTAGCTATCCTGAAGGTCAAAAATTGTCGGTTGTCACAAAGATTGATTGTTGAACTTATCTCTTGAAGTTAGGTATCTTCTTCAGACATGTGAGGGGGTTGTTGTTGAGATTCTGATGAAGCATGTGCTTCTTAACTTCTGTGATAGATGGAGCTTCTGTTACTGGTGATACTTCTGTTACAAAATGACTGGGCTGATTTATGGAGGGGGTGTTCTCTAGTAATGATGAGGAACTTGGAGAGGTTTCTGTCGGGACTAGTCCTGATAAAGATGAGGAGTTGGCTTGAACTTGATCTTCAGAACCTCTGTCAGCGGTTGCAGAGGTTCTGTGGTCTGATGGTTGATCATCTTCATACCACTCTGTGAACAGATCTTCAAGCTCCTTTGATATTGACCCATTAGGTGATTGCTCTGCTTGGTGCTTTAACTCTTTTGATATCTTCTCAGATGTGATATGAAAATTGTCATCAAATGAGACATTAGTGCTTACCATGATTGTTTGACTCTTAATGACAAATGCTCTATATGCAACACAATCCCATGGGTATCCAAAAAAATTGCTTCATCAGATTTTGGATTAAATTTCCCCAGGGGTTCTCTATCATTTACAACATAACATTTGCATCCAAAAGCATGAAAATATTTGATGTTTGGTCTTTTTTGTACAGAAGTTGATAAGGCGTTTTTCCAAATCTTTTCACAATGAGAGATCTATTTTGAGTATAGCAAGCAGTGGACACAGCTTTTGCCTAAAAGGTCAAGGGTAGGCCATAGGCATTTAACATTGTTCTGGCTGCTTCTACCAAAGTTCTATTCTTCCTTTACACTATCCCATTATGTTGTGGGGTCCTTGGTGCAGAAAAGTTGTGTGTGATTCCCTCTGATGTTAAAAAGGTCTCAATTGTTGAGTTTTTGAACTCTGTGCCATTATCACTTCGGAGAACCCTTACCTGTAAACCATGAAGCACTTGCAATCTTTTCAATAAATTGATTAGTATCATAGGGACTTGAGATTTTTTTCTCACAAACTCAGCCCAAGTGAATCTTGTGTACTCATCTACAAGTACAAGTATGTACTTCTTACCTCCAAGGCTCTGCACAGATATTGGACCACAGAGGTCCACATGCATTAACTGCAGAGGCTTGTCATAGGTAGGATTGGACTTGGTCTTATGGGCAGCTCTTCTGAGTTTGCCCATTTCACAAGCTGAGCACAGGTGGTCTTTTTCAAATTTCATCTTTGGAAGACCTTTCACTAGATTGAGTCTCACCAATTTATCTAGAGTGTGAAAGTTTAGATGACAAAACCTCGTATGCCAGAGCCAAGCTTCCTCACTTGTCACTGAAACCAGACATACCTCTTCCTTGATTTGCAAAGTATCAAAACCGATAAGGTATAGATCACCTCTTCTATTTGCTCTCATCACTTCTGTCAGAGTGCCTTCCTTGTACATTATGCAGTGCTTTTTGTTGAAAAGTACTTCCAAGCCGTTGCCACATAGTTGACTCACACTAATAAGAATATGCTTAAGGCCATCAACATATGACACTTGATTTACTCTCACTTCTCCTTTTACAATGATCCCACATCCTTTTACTTTTCCCTTTTGGTTGCCACCAAAAGTTACCGAGCATCCTTATCTGTATAAAAGCTCAAAAGCTCCACATACCAGGAAGGCACATGCTGTTTCTTCTACAATCACCAAACATTTGATTTAGGTACCCATTTCCAGCTGGGTCCTTTAAGGTTAGCTTGTTTAAAGAATGCCACAACATCTTATGGTTTGGGCTTATGCTTCTGTGGAGAATTGCCAAATTGTCTATTTCTGTCCCTAGAACCTTTGTTCTTGGGATTTGTGAGCAGACAGGCAAAAGAGTGTAGATGTTGAGATAGAGAATGCATGATGTTTAAGCATTTACACTTTGCAATATTGCAAGAAGAACTTTTAAATTTTTCATTGAACTCATCAAAGATAGGTACAGAAGTTTTTATTTTAGAGCCCTTCTTAGCTTGGGCTTCTTTTTACAGAGGTCCCTAACTATTCTAGGCTCTGATGAAAATGATTTATTCTTCTATGCAGCTATCCTCTTTGGTTTTCCTGCAGTCACTGTCACAGAGGGAAGGTTAGCTTGTGGCCACTTTTCCTTTGTTGCCAAGTGAATTTAGGTCTCTTAACTTCAGAGATAGAGAGTGAATTTGTGCTAGTCTTTAAGGATATTTCTTTTTCTCTTCTTTCAAGCTCAAGAGAGGTCTTGATATGTATGCATATATCCATAAAATCAGGGCAAATCCCCACCCCTGTTCTTTTGTTAGTAAGAGCAATAGTGATAATTGGAATATTTACCATTTCTTGCCCTATAGATTTATGTGCAATAATATATGTCTCTATGACTTGAGTAGGACTCTCCTCATAATTTGAAACAGATTCATGCTCAGTGGTATCATCATTTGACAAATCATTGCATGTACCATAGGTAGAGCTTGGCATGGATATCTCTAAACATGTATCAAATTCTAGATCAGAGTAAATTTCTTCCTCAGAATCTGAGGTGAGGAAGACTCTGTCAGTTATGACAGAACTGAACAATTCTTGATTTAAGCTTGATGGTTATGTGATAGACATCTCTTTACAGAGATGCTCATTTTTAGAATCAGACTAGAGTTTACAACTGTGGCTTCTTTGATGTGTCTTGGTAAAAATTCAGAAGCCTCTACGGATAATTTTCTTTCCAGAGGGGGTACTATACACACAAAAGCACACAGTCTTCTTGGGTTTCTGGTTGACCAAACTTGAAGATTCCTATTTGACTTTGACTCATAAATTTTCTTGGAATGAGATTCTTCTTTTCAGAAGGTGAGAAAGATTCAATATAGTCATCAAAGGCCACATTCTCCATTATGAGTGTAGTTGGAGAGTTTGGGGCAACTAGAAGCCTTCTTCTTTTGAAAATAGACTTAGTGTTTGGTATATTGCTTTTAAGATTCTTTGCAGATGTAAAGGTACTCTCTAGAGTATTGTTAGTTTTAAAACCTGGTTTATTGTCAAACTCAGAAAAACCTAACCCTCTTCTGCCCATGTTAACTCTAATCTTCTTAAAGACATTCTGAGCATCTTGGAACTTTCTTATTTTGGAAAAAAAATTGGTGTAAAAATTCCCTTTCTTTTTGGAAAAATTTTTTTACCGACACAGCATCACATTTTTCATGATCTATCCACTTCGGTTCTTCGACCTTGCATTTCACCTCCTTTTCTAGTTTAATAATCTTTTTTTGGAAGAATTTTCAACTTTTAAAAGATCACTTTAAGTCTTTTCAAACATTTTAAAGAATCTATCCTGCTCTTAGTTGAGAAGAGTTACCTCTCTCTCCTAAAAGATAAGTTTAGCCTTTAGCTCTTTGCACTATGTGTGACAGATATCAAGGTTCTCAATTATTTCTTCAAAAAATTCATTTGCCTTAGGATGAAAGTCAGAAGGTGATACCTCAAAGACTGCATCTTCTGAAGAGTCTTGTTCAAGTTTGGCCATGCCACATAATGCATCATCCTATGTGACAATTAGACCCTTCTGTGACTCTTCATCAGAAGAGACTTCTGCGAATAATACTCTGCCTTTTTCTTGTAATAGGCAGCATCTCTTGCTAGATTTTGTGGTGCTTTTGGTCCAGTTGACCAACATTCTGGGGCAAAGTGACCTAACTTGCCACATCTGAAACATCCTTCCTTTTTATTACCCACCTTCTGATCTTCAGCCTTATGTGGGATCCTCTGATCCTCTTTCTCTGCTTTCTCTCTTCTATCTGAACTCTCCTTGCCTTTTGAGCTCTCTTCTTCCTCCCCTTCTGTACTCTCTAGTTAACAATGCTAGAGTTTTCATCATATATTTCATTGAAACTTCTTCTACAGGTTCTCTGAATCACTTTCTACAAACAATACCTTCTTTTTCTTCTTTTCCTTATCTTTCTTCTCTTCTTTCTTTCCTTTCAGGTCCCCAGAGGTTGCTTCACCAGCCTTGCTCATTAGTGCTAAAGGGCCACCTATCTGCCTTTTCAGCCTAAGTACCTGAGGTTCTTGATTTACCAGGGTTCCATAGATATCTGACAGAGACCAGGTCTCGAAATCTAGAGTTGATTGCATGGACATTGTCAGATTACCCCATTCTTCACCCAAGCTCTTCAAAAAGAGAGCATTGTTCTCTTCTACAGTCCTTAGAACTCCATATCTCCTACACTTGCTTAACAGAGTGTTAAACCTGGAATAAGTTGTTTTTAGAGGCTCACCATCTAGAGCCTTGAAATCGTGGTACTCATTGATACAGATAGCCCTGTTGTTCTTTAAGGTCTTCAGGCCACCTTCAAGCTGTTTCTGCAACTCAATTCATAACTCCATGGAGGTTTCACAGTAATCCATGGATTCAAATATATCATTTGGGATTGCCATATTAACAGCCTTTCATCTTCATCACTCCACTCAGCAACTGGTTTGGCTCGATGGATTCAGGGATTTCCAGTGTTGTAGCAGTAGCTGGGACTCTTGGGATGAACTTCATTGGAATATGTGGTGGATTGTGGAGAAATTTGGTGATTCGTGGATGAATTCCCTCCAGAAAAGAGACCATCCTAATCTTCCACTGTTGATAGTCGTCACGTGTGAGTGAAGGATGTTAGGATTGTGATCAGTACTCATGAATGCCGTATTAGCATTTTCCGCCATTGTTGCGAACAGTGAACTTCAAAACTCAATTAAAATCGAAAAGGAAGGAAGAAGATGATGTTCTAATCACTCGAATCAGTATCAAATCTCATGAATAATTGAATTTGAATTCAATCCTGCTCTGATACCAATTGTTGATTGTTGGATCACTAGATTCACAATTTAGGTATTCAACTACTCTTGAATTACTCTAAACAGAATATAAAACAGCGGAAGACTAAGTATCAAGTAAAACAGAGTAATATAGACGAAGAACACTAATGAAGAACACAAATGAAGAACTAACTCAGGAAGATGAATTTGCTCCAAAATGTAATCAATTGATTCAATTGAATTCGACCTTTACAGTACTTGGAAGCGTAGAAATTACAAGGAGCAACTAGCTATTTATACTAGTCCAAAACCGCCTATGAGAAGTCGTGACACGTAGACCAATCAGAACAGTTTAACAAGAGTCAGTGATAACTGAATCCACATGCAAGTTATGTGATAGGCAAAAATCACTTTATCACAGAGGATCAATGTTATCGTAGAGGGTGCAGTCTGTAGAACCTCTGTGAACTGTCTCAGAGGTTCTGTGACTTTACACTTGTACAATTTTGGTCTTCTGTCAGATGACCTCTGCGGTGGACACTTCTGTGATCTTTCCCTATAGGATTTTTCTCATACTTTTACAAGATACAAAAGTGGAGCTAACAATCTCCCCCTAAGTATGAGAAAAATAACTTTATAGTACAGAAATGGGAAATCTAACTTGTCATTACAAAAATTTAACTTTGAAAGTACAAAACTGATTAAAATAGAGAAAACACAGAAATCTACTACAGCTTCTTGATAAAATCATCAATTAGGTTGAATGTGTCGGACCTCAAGGTCTCATACATCCTTAGCAGCAACGCTCTGTAGCCTATCTGGGCTCTGATGCTCTCCACTATGCTCTCCACCTCTTCTTTTGTAATCTCTGCAGCATTTATCTCTATCACTATCACCTCATAGATCTTCTTCAGAGTTGTGTTGGAGTATTTGAAAGCCTCCATTGGATCGAAAAATTTTAGAGTGCCCTACTCATCAAGGTATGTAAAACCTCTCTGAGGCATATCGATCACTCTGTTGACAGGGACATCTTGGATCCACTGTGGATGGATAAGAGGGGTTGTTGACCTGAAGACACTTTGGCCTAGCTGTAAAGCTATCTCAAAGTCTATTTGGCTGTTCATCTAAATATTGGCACGCATGACCTTGCATACTCTTTTGAGGGAAATGGCACAAGAGTTCTTCGCTTCGAGCATTTTGTTGAGAAGACCATGAAGAAAAGGAAGGTCATATGCACACAGGTTGTGTAAGTCAACATCATTGAAGGTGTACTTAAGGTCACCCTCTTGGACCACTACATATTCGGTACAACAGTGGGGCTTCTTGCAGAGGGTCCGAGGTGATATTCTCTCCAAGCGCTTAATGATTCTGGTGCTGAACACCAATTCAGCTTTCTTCATCTACATTGAGAGCTTGTACCTCTCTTATGGGGATAAACCGACCAGTTCAGGATCAAATGGCGCAGATGTCTGCTTCTCTACATATTGCCAATGATATTCTTCTTCTAAAGTCTTCAGAGGGTCAGCAAATCGAGGAGGTGGGGGTTTGGGATCTGGTCCATTTGACTTATTATGCTCTGCACCCTTCCTTCTATGGGAGCCTGAAGTTGAACAAAATCACCCAAGTTTTCAAAGGTTGCTGTGGAGGTGTCAGGCTTTGCATAGTTATTGTTGGATGGCCCTTCTTTGGCTTGAGGTTGTCTTTGAAGAAAGATTGCAGGGCTGGGTCTGATCTTAGCTGTAACCACTGATTCTTGAAGAACTTTCAGTAGGGTTTCATCTTCTGGATTTGATAGTGTGGCCACGTGCATCTCAGGTTCCTCATCTGAACTGGAATCATGTACCTTCAAAGGGGCCCTTGCTATCCCCTTACCTTTATCTTTCTTCTTTTTTGCTGGAGACTCCTTCTTTTTAATTAGCTCTGTGGCTGATTCAACAATTCGCAGAGGACGTACATCTGCTTTATTTTTCTCAAAGGTCTTTGCACCCTCTGTTGGTTTTGATAATGGAGCAGCTTCTGTTGCTTGAGGCTTCTGGGGCTGAGTCTTCTGGGCAGAAGGAGTTGGAACCTTGTCTTGCTTGATCTCCCCCTCATGATCATCAGGATCCTTGTCATCCTGAGGTCCATGCTCTTGGGCAGCATCGGCAGAGCAGGTTGTTGGAGAAAGAGAGAGAATGTTATCCAGAAGACCCTGTACTGTTTCTTCTAGCCGTTGAATGAGTCCCTCAACAGAGATGACGGCAGCGTTGACATTTAGGTTGGATTTAAAGCATATATCTCTAACAAACGTGCTAAGAGTATTGCGAAATCTAACACCTTCTTCCTGAATATTGGAAGTCATAGATCGTATGTGAGAGGCTGTGGTGCGATGAGAGGCTCTGAAATCTCTGATAATGTTCTCCTGATGGCGACGAACTATAGCAGCAAGGCCATCAATCATGACTTCATGATCGCGTTTAGTAGCTAAATGGTTGACGTTTGCCGAAGCCGAAGAGGATGTTTGACCCAGAATAATGGCCTTGTTGACCATTTGCTTGATGTCTATCAGGATCGAATTTGTAACAAGAATTTAACCACTCAGAATAATAACTAAAGAAGTTCGCAGAAAAACACTTTAATTGTTAAGAACACAATGAATTGAAATCTAAACTTGTTATTGATTAGTTAGTCGAATGAACAACTTCAAGCAAACGTGCAATACTTCTCTATTGCAAGGATTCAAGAACAATCTTGAGGCTTAATTTTCTCTCAATCGAAAGTAAAACAAAAACTCATTTTTTGCTAAAACAATCTAACTACTATAAATACAGATTACAAGATATGGAAAAAAGGAATACAAATCTTCTAAACTATCTCCAAGATCTTCGTAATCTTTGCCTTATCGCTTCATTCAAAACATTCCTTATTATTAGCACACCAGCAGTAGTAAGTTAGAAGCAGCTGTAACTTTTTCTTCAAGCAGTTGTAACTTACTGATGTTGGTTTCTTCTGACAGTATTAACTCTTGAGCTCGCAGTATAATCCTTATCAGCAACATTAACTACATTCAATAGTAGTAAGTACTTCTAGCAGCATTAACAGCATCCACAGTAGTAATCCAATCACCAGTAGTAACTTACTGCTGTTCTTCAATACTTCACCTTTTTAACCCAACAATCTCCCCCTAACTTAACTTTTTCAGATCAAAGAGTTAAGTTTTGTCTCTGAGCCATAATTCTTTGTACCAAACTAAATCCCATCTCAGAATCAACTTTACACTTGATCCCTTCCTCTATCATTCCATCCATTTTCTCCTTACTGAAGTTGTACACACCTTCTACCAAATAGAACTCTACTTGATTTCCATTGATAGTTAAAGAGTACACTCCAGCATCTTCATATAGCTGTCAAAGATTCACCTTTTCACAAGGTTGATTAGCAATATGTATAACCTTCTCAGGAGCAAAAAGCAAGCACAAATACTCTAGAGTTGTCTTGATTCTTTTGGCCAACTCAGCTTCCACTTCTTCTGCCTCAAAAATTGCTCCATACATGTTCATCCCAACATCAAACATTTCTTGAAGATTCTGTCTTGACCACTGTTTTATCACTTGAATGAAATCCTTCAGAATAAGCTTTCTTCCACCAAATCTTTCCAGTTTATAGTAGAACTTGCTTCTCAATTCCACTATTCCTAGTAAATAATATTTCTGAAAGACTCACTCTGCTCATCTTCTTCCTGTACCCCTTGATCTTTCATTCGGTATTAAAGTCTTCAATTGAAGTTTGATCTTCTCTATGAACTCTTTATCCAATTCAGACAGAACAGACTTTTTAACATTCAGTATACTCTTCAACAACAAACGATCAAAATCATACTTTTGTCAAGTAAAAAGTAATCTTGTCTTCCTATGTTCACTATGAGAGAAAACAATCTGTTCTTGGAATAAACATTCCAACCCACTACTACTCCACTTCCAATTCCTCCACCTTTCTGAGGATTACCCTTTCTCCTTTGTTCCTCTCGTATCTCTTCAAAGTTAAACATGATTTTTAACTTTTCCACAAATACCTTAGTTTCTCCACTCCCTATTTCATGCTTACCATACCCCACTTCATAAACTCTCTGAATATCATCTTGAGAACTTTTGGTAATGAAAGAGTGATAACTAGTAAAAACTTCACACCTTTGGTTATTCCTTCTGATCTTGAGAAAGCTTCTCTATTTTTCCTCAAAGAACTCCCAATCCATGAGCTTCACACTTTCATTTTGATCACTGCTTTTAATCCTTGATTTCTTGACAGACCTTCTTTGTGCAATAGATTTCTTCCTCTTAACTTTCCCAATTGTCTTTGCTAACCTGGAAGTAGTACTTTCCAGAGGTTGCTTCTTTTCTTCCTTCTTTTCCTCTTCCTGCTCTGCATCTTTTCTTACATCAGCATCTTCAACCACTTCATCCTTCACAGTATCTCCTTCAATTTCTCTTTCAGCAACAACATCATGCTTCTTCTTACTTCTTCTTTGAACCTGAGTGGTTTCCTAAAGATCTTCAATAGTTTTTCTGTACTTTTCTTCAATTCTATGAAATATCCACTTAGCATAAGTAGCAACACTTCCTCCTACAGCTCCTACCAAATATCTAACCATCCTTGATCTTTCATCCTTTCTTTGAGCAGTGTTGCTTAGATCTCTCCTTCTCTTGAGAGGTTGCTTGGCCTTTTGAGTCACCTTAGATGCCTGTTTCTTCAATGACTTATTCACTTCTGCATTTATCTTTTCTTGAATCTTTTTGGCTAAGACAAACCCTTCCTTTTTCTTGCCTTGCATTCAGTTCCTTCCTCTCCTTTTCTTCTTGTTCCAACAACTCCTGAATCTTTTGCATGGACATCTGTTCTTCTACTTCATCAGGAATTCTCTTGTGCTGTTTCTCCTTAGGCTCCTCAACCATAATCTCTTTCCCTTTGCCCTTTACATCATATTTCTTCTTTAGTGAACTGTTTTCCTTCCTTCCTTCATTGATTACTACTCCTTTGGTCTGTGGATTGACCTGGGGAATAGCTTGTGGCAAATCCACCAATGCTTCTACTGCAGCCTTTTCTTTCTATTGATCCTCTTTCTGTTGAACTTTTACAGCTTCTTCCTTTAGTGGTACTACTGCTTTCACAACCTTGGCCTTCTTTTTCTCTCTTGTCTCCCCCTTAACATCATCTTTCTCCACCTTTGTGAATCCCGAGGTTCTCTTTCTTCTTTGTTTTTGCACCAAGCCATACACCATCCTCTTTAGCTGAGAGATCTGGCTTTGTTGAGCTTTAATCAATGAGTTCTGAACTTTCAATAATTTTTCCATCTCCTTGATGCGAGCAGTGTTTTCATCTCCCTCCTTGGCAATGGTACCAATAGTTTCCATCAACTCATCATAGTTATATCTAGCCTCACCAGATTTAGAAGTTTTCACCTTCTTTACTGGATACTTGACTGTTTTAGTGGTAGCTTCTTGCCTAGCATGAGCACTATCCACCCCCTTGGTTTCTTGGCACCAAGGACCCTTAGGTGTTTGCACACCCAAAGTTGCCATAGGGGAGGTCTTATTGATGTTCCCACTAACCTGTTCTTACCTTGTGATGAAACAGTAGTGTGAGCCTCACATCCTGCATGCTCTTCCTTCTCCTGATTGAGCACCTTCTTGGAGTTGGGAGACACTCCTCGGGTTCTATTGGATCGATAAACCCTTGCAATTTTGGTATTGATTATATCCAGTTCACTCTTGAACAAATAGATAACAGTGGAAGACTAAATAAAGAGTAAATCAGGGCAAATGCAAATATAACAATGAATAACAGTAGCTTGAACATCAAGAACACACACTAGAAAGTGTAAAACAAAAACAAATTCACTCACTGATTGTTTGTATTCAGATCTGAAAAAATATTACATTAAACGTTGAAGCATTCAAAAAGCACACTGAATTACAATGATTAAGCACACAAAGAACAAAGTTCTACCCGCTATTTATACAAACTCCTAACGACCTAAGCTGTAAGATGTTGACACGTGTCTTCATCTTGGACGTTGAAAATAAGTCGGTTGGAGTAGGCACCACGTGAGACGCACGAGCGGCTAACGAACTTTGTAGGGAAACATTTATATCACAGAGGATTTGTGATAACATCCTCTGTGATCTTCCTCAGGTTCTGCAAGACTCTTCTCAGACGTCCAATTCCTCAAAGCCTCTATTAGAAGCCTTAGAGCCTCTGTCAGTAGCTTTAGAGGCACTGTCGACTATCACTTGTAAACCTTCGTATTTTCTGATGCAGAGCCTTCCGTGATCCTCTCTAACACAACTTCTGTCAAACCTGAGAACTCATTTTTCCATACTTTTACATCAGAGACCTATGGAAGCTAACAATGTGACCTTTGTGTTTCTTAAGAAACAAGGTGCTATCAGTCTTACCACGCTCAAAACCTTTAGATAAGAGAAAGGTTGATAGGGTATCATACCAGGCACGAGGGGTCTGTTTCAACCCACAGAGAGCCTTATTTAACTTGTAAATGTGATCAGGGAATCTAGGATCAGAAAAACCTGGAGGTTGAGCGACATAGACTTCTTCAGATAGCGTTCAATTCAGAAAAGCACTTTTTACATCCATTTGAAACACTTGAAAGTTCTTGTGAGCAGCAAAAGCTAGAAAGAGTCGAATTACTTCGAGTCTAGCTACAGGGGCAAATGTTTCATCATAGTCTATGCCTTGTTCCTGACGATATCCCTGAGCAACAAGCCGAACCTTGTTATGAATGACATTGCCATGTTCATCGAACTTATTTCCAAAGATCCACTTGGTTCCAATAATAGTTTGCTTATGAGGTATGGGAGTGAGTTCCCATACATTATTTTTGATGAACACAACGAGTTATTCTTGCATGGCAGTGACCCAATTTGGATCAATAAGAGCTTCCTCTATTTTCTTGGGTTCGATATTAGAAATGAACCAACAAATAGGCGGATGTTTCCCGATTGATGTCTAGTTT
Source organism: Carthamus tinctorius (assembly GCA_001633085.1). Classification (NCBI taxonomy): domain Eukaryota; kingdom Viridiplantae; phylum Streptophyta; class Magnoliopsida; order Asterales; family Asteraceae; genus Carthamus; species Carthamus tinctorius. The sequence continues at coordinate 11,243 of LUCG01013880.1, read as the reverse complement.
TAACACCAGAGTTAGGATTACCAACAATCTGATCAATAGGATGACTTTTCGTCCAGCGAAGAGCAGGGAGCTGAGGATCAGCTAGTAGAGGCTCAATCGCTGATGATGATGCTTCATTTACTGGTAGATCAGTGATAGGTTCTTGTTGAGGAGATAACTATGACTGTTGAGGATGAGAGTCTTCATTTCTATCAGGAGTGCTTGAGTCAGAGGGTGCAACCTAAAAAATAGGAGTTGCATTGATCACAGGAGGAATAGGATCACATGGAGATGTTGAGGTGTCTTCAAAACCATCAGGTACTTCTGATGATATTGGTGGATCAGCAATAGGAGAATCAGGGACTTCAAAGTAAGAANTCATCAAATCTGACATGAATGGTTTCTTCAATGGATTGTCTTCTTTTGTTGAACACATGATATGCTCTTGAGACAGAGGAATATCCAAGAAAGATTCCATCATCTGATTTAGAATCAAATTTCCCAAGATTATCTTTGTTGTTCCAGATGTAGCACTTACAACCAAAGATATGAAGATGTTCAATAGAAGGCTTTCGATCTCTGAAGAGTTCATATGCAGTCTTCTTGAAAAGCCTGACGATTAGTGATCTATTCTGAGTTTAGCACGCTATATTTACAGCTTCAGCCCAAAATTGTGTAGCCAGATTGGCTTCACTAAGCATAGATCTAGCAGCTTCTATCAGGGTCCTATTTCTTCGTTCAGCGACTCCATTTTGTTGTGGAGTCCTAACGGTTAAGAAATTCTGAGAGATTCCCTTGTCTTCAAAGAATGTTTCCAGGGTACTATTTTTTAACTCAGTACCATGGTCACTTCGAATTGATCGAACAGTATGGATGTTAAGCTTTTCCATCTTTTTTATAAGGAGGATGATTTCTTCAGGAGCATCACTCTTGGATCTGAGAAAGAAGACCCAAGTGTACCTGAAATACTCATCAACAATGACAAGCGTGTACTTCTTTCCAGCTAGAGATTGGACATTAACAGGTCCAAATAGATCCATGTGAATGAGTAGAAGAGGATAGCTTATAGAGGAGACTTGCTTAGATTTGAAACTAGCCCTGGTCTGTTTACCCTTTTCACACGCTGAACAAAGAGAGACCTTTGTGAAGTGATGATCAGGTAGACCAGTGACCAGCTTGCTGATGGAGAGTTGATTCAACGTCTTGAAGTTGAGATGAGAGATTT
>LUCG01013857.1:0-12305 GCA_001633085.1 Carthamus tinctorius | reverse complement strand
TATTTAATCATAGTGAATACAACTGTCTCTGATGTTTGTTTGGTTATCAGTTTTCCTACTTCTTGGTTAGGTTTATTTATTTATTTTCATCTTATATATTCAAAATACTTTTCCAAAAGCAAATCCANTGGTAAGAACGATACCTGGTACTTTCCTACACTATATTACTCACGATCGGGTACGCTTGCCTATGAATGCAGTGATATTAGTTGGGCAATTTAAGGGTTAAACTTGGTTACATTTTTATATATATAAAAACCTGCATCACACCCTAACCTACAAATCATAAAGAACTTGCAATCTCTTCAAGAGGTTGATTAGTAGCAAAGGAACTTGAGATTTCTTCTTAACAAACTCTACCAATTTAAAAGGTGAGAATTCATCTATGAGTATAAGATGTACTTTTCCCTCCAAGACTTTGCACAGAGATGGGGCCATAGAGGTCCACATGCAACATCTGCAGAGGCCTATCAAAACAGGANCTCACAAGCTGAACATAGGTGATCTTTCTCAAATTTTATGTCAGGTAGTCCTTTTACTAACTTGAGCCTTACCAGTTTGTCCAAAGTGTGAAAATTTAAGTGACAGAACCTGGTGTGCCACAACCAAGCTTCTTCATTCTTTGTAGAGGAGACAAGAAAAATTTCTTCTTTAGCTTCTAAAGAATCAAAACAAATGAGATACAAGTCTCCCCTTCTGTTGGCCCTCATGACTTCAATCAGTGTATCATCCTTATACATTATGCAATATTTTATGTTGAACAAGACATCCAATCCATTGTCACAGAGTTGACTCACACTGATTAGGTTGTCCTTGAGTCCATCAACATAAGACACTTGATTCATTTTCACCTCTCCTTTTACTATCATCCCATAGCCTTTAATTTTACCCTTTTGATTGCGCCCAAAAGCTAAGAAGAACACTTCTGCCAAACCTCTCAAAATTGTGGAGAACTCTGTTGATTTGATTGCTAAGAGGAAGTCACCTCCGCCAAAGCCCAAAGGAAAGGGCAAGGGAAAACAAGTTGAAGTCTCTCCTTCCAAAGACTCAGGCTCTGACACCATTGGAGATGAGATTAATGAAGCTGATGACGATGATCCGGAGTTGGCTCGTTCATTAAAGATATCCAGAGCAGAGGCTCTGAGGCAAGCCGACAGAGCACAAATTCCCAAAGCTAGTGAGGGCTCTTCCACCAGGCTCTGTGGAATTCCAGAAGAAACTTCAACAGATACCTTCGACACCTTGGTAGGATCAATCAATCCAATCCTACCAAGGGGGTCGACACAGAAGATTCTATCTGAAGACACAGAGGAGGTAACTAAACAGGGAAGGGTCCAAGAAATCATTGGGAAGATGGATGAGATCCCTTAGCAGGTACCTCTGTGACATGAGGTTGTTACATCCGTTGAAGAAATTTTAAGATGGACGTACGCTTTTGTAGACACCGAGCCCCCTACGACCCTAAGCTGACTGGTATGCCTTCTGTCGAGGCTAAGTTCAAGTTCATTCTATCTCTCCTTGTACTCTTCTAAAGAGGTCGGTCCATTATGCTCTTAATGTAGTGAAGAGGGACGATGGCAATCTTTATACATTCTCAGATGCAGATCTTCATAATTTATGTGTGTTTGATTTAGTCTTCTTGCATAAGATTCTAAACAATTACATGGAAGTGAGGTCTACCTATTCCATCTCTCTCAGAAGGCTAATCGAAGTTATGCGCGAACAAGTGAGGTTTTACAGTCAACGAGATTTCGATATAGCCATGCGCCTTGCTCAACCTCAANATAGCTATGCGCCTTGCTCAACCTCAGCTCAGGATTACACCTCCCAACAACAGACCCATTTGGATTGCCCGCTTTCATCCCAGGACCATCATTCACAATCCCGCTTTTGGTTTACAAGGATGGAATACAAAGATTCTATTACCCGACAGAGGCACACAAATATGCCACTGAAACTTTGGATTATATATTCAAGGTAGTGGTCACAGAGGTCAGGGAAGGGCGTATCAATGCAAAGGAGGTCACTCAGCTTCTGGAGGGAATCAAGGTCCAAGTCTCTTTCAGAGAGTGGACCTATAGAGTGTACAAGACCGTGAAGACCGACCTTCAGTTTGCTGTGGATGATTTCCCGGAATCACAAGTAGAATAGAACTTTCTTTATACTTAATGTAATTTGATTTTCAGTAATGTAAACTTTTTACAGAGGTTGATCTTTTCACCTCTTGTTCTTTTTAGTCAATTCTTTGCACTCATTTGTCACATTTCATTTTTCAATACTTAGTGGGACATTGTTAGCTCCTATAGTTCTTCAATGTAAAAAAGTATGGAAAAATGACACAACTCTGGTTTGACAAAAGAATGATCCAACAGAAGATCTCAGAGGGCCTAGTAACAGAAGGTACAAAATTGTACAAGTGAAGAAGGACAGAGCCTCTGAGGAAGTCGACAGAGGATCTGTAGAACTGGGCCTCTGATAAGGATCTTGCAGAGCCTCTGAGGTGCTTGGCAGAGGGTCTGCAGCAATATCTTCTGTGAGGTTTCTGATGCAACTTTTCCAAAAAGTTTGTTAGCCGCTCATGCCTCTCACGTGACATATCCTCAAACGAATTACTTTCAATGACTCAGAAGATGAAGACACGTGTCAAGATCTTGGAGTATAGGTTGTTAGGAGCATGTATAAATAGCGGTTAGGACATTGTAATCTTTAGGCTTTTGAATTGAATACAATCAACCTTTTTTAGTGCAATTTCTCTCTGAATTTCACGTTCAAGTGTGTGGTCTTAGTGTTCTAACATCCGTTTTGGTAATTACATTCATCTTATGCTTACTGTTTGATTATCATCTTGGATTATTACTCTTAGTTGTTACTCTGTTCTTATTCCGCTGCATAAATCGTTTCTGAGTTCAATTTGAGTATTATATCAATACCAATGTAAGGATTTCTCAATCCAACATATATATATAATACCAAACAAATTTAACCCTTGTTATTTACCCTACTAAACTAACACAAATAGGCAAGAGTACCTGATCAGTAATAGTATGGTACAGATAAGTTCAGGTATCGTTCTTACCATTCGGAACAGTGAAGCTACCTATTCTAATTCTAAATCTTTTACCAATTAATCTAGAGGAATTTATCTTTTGGGGGTTTATGATTATCAACTACTAAGCAATATAATTGAAGAATAATTAAATAACTAGCTTCCAAAGGTAGAAACTTTATCAGATAAAACAATGCACTCAATATGGATTTATGAATTCCTTTTCAGATGATTTGATTTAAGCAATTAACTTAATGATGAATGACAATTTTAGAACTTTTTTATAACAACTCAAATTATCAAGTAACTATTAACTAGCATAGTATCCTAGTTCTTCAATCTAAGGGCATACTATCCTCATAGATCGGATTAATTCCTTTTTATGACCAAGTTATCGGACCCTACTATCCAACCTACTTAAACTTAAGCGATTGCCTACCATGTCACCATAGTGAAAGGTAGAAGAGGTTGATTAACTTAACCAGAGTCTACCTAACTAAATCAAATACACCTAACCAACGAATTCAAGTAGCGAAAGTTAAGATCACAAAAAGGAGTTTACTTGTAAACATTTAAAAGTCATAAATCATTCATAAAATAAAAATCAAACCATCATCCAAGTTCATTAACCATAATGAGTACATATAATATAAACATATTCAAAGACAAAATTAGAAGATAATATAAACACATTATGCACACCGTGTAGCAATTGAAGAATGAACCCCAATAAATCTACTCCGGGTGTTAACCAGTGAAGTCTCACTGCGTTTAAGCACCTTCTTCAGTTGTCGGTTCATACAACTTCGATCTCCTTCTATGCTTTTCCTCTACTCTGAAACTCTCGAAAACTGTATCTCTCTGTCTGTATTTCTCTAAGAAACCTTAGGCTAGAAAGCTGTATTTAAAAAGGCTAGGTCGACCACTTTCCCAATCCCGACGATGGGCTTCGCGACGCGAGGCCCTACAAACGTTCAAAATGGTCGAATTTTGATCTAATCTCTTCAATGCTGGAAGTCTTGTGCTCCAAGTCAACATTTCGTGACGCCACACGCTCACTTCGCGATGTCAAAAACCTCAATTGAATAAACTGAAATTCCTAGTGTTGGCAGTTTCGCGGCGCGAAATAGGACTCTCGCGATCGCGAGATTGCTTCTGTTCCCTTTCATTCACTTTTTCATGTTTTTCGGCCTTTTTTCGTACTTTTCGTTCCAATTGCTTTCCAAACCTACAAAATCAAGAATCAAAGCTTTTGAGAGCATAAATGTCTAAAACAGGTCTAAAATATGGTTGAATTTAGCAAAGTAGCATTCTAAAAACATGTATAATTTTGGCTATATCAAATCCCCACACTTGAGCTTTCATTGCCCTCAATAAAAAATTCGGAAAAATAAGGAAGATAGAGATAAAATTATCCAACATCTATGACCATGAACGAAAGGATTGGAAAAGTTGCAAGAAACCCAACATTATTCATACACACATAAAAGTATCACAAGTTATCAAAGTCATGTTTTACGTCTTACCCTTACTTTTAATCATGCGTATATTCGCTCAAGGGGTAATGTGTATATATATAGTGATCACTCTGATACCCGAGTTCTCACCAAACTCATAAGCTTGTTACCAACTTTTATCCCCACCATTGAAAAGTTTTCAACCGTCAAGATGACTTTAGGGTTGTAATGTTAGGCTTAGGGTAAAGGGTAGGAAAAAAGAATTATTTAGGTGACTAATATATTTGTAAAATCACTTTTGACATTTTAAAACTTCCTTCTACTTAGGACTCAAGATTTATTTTCTTTCCTTTTTAGATAAACCATCTTCTTCAACTTATATATTTTTTAACACCGGCTTTACATCTTTCTTTTATCTTTTTCACTTGCCGGGTTTTTCTTTTTGACTTTTCCAACTCTTTTGATTTTTTTTTCAGTCGGTACTTCTTTTTCTTTCTTCTTTTTCTTTTCCTTGATGGTACCCTCTTTCTTTTGTCCCCCTTTTCCAACTGTTAGATTCTTTCGAATAAATCAAAACTAAAAAGTCTATGAATTTAAGCCACGACCAAAAGATAGATAAAAATAGTGGTTAAGGGAAAATTTTATTTTGGGTAAAAAAATATGAAAAATGCTAAGGCTTCAAAACTGATTTCAATGGTTTCAAGTGTTAAAGATGAATACTTCAAGAAAATATGGATAGGCAAATTAGACAATCCTATAATGGGATTACCTAACGGAAACTAAAGTCTACAAATTGGGTTGAAACGACGGCCTCTATCAGTGCAATGGTGATAAATACTTTTCTTTTGTGGTCTCAAAAAGTATTCAAAGTGACAAGTTCTACTTGGTTCAAAGTCGGTATCCTCACGAAAGAAATATATATAAACAATAACGGCTCAATCTATCATGTCAAGGGTATGGATCACTCGGTAATTAGCATTCACATGATTTCTCAAACTCATAAAAACTTCTAATAGTGTCCTCCTAAATGCATGACTATTTTAACTACCTAAAACTATTCAAACAAAAATCATAGATTTTGAAAAAAAAAAATTCGCCTAAAATCCAAACATAACGAAATAATCAATCAAGTTTAATATTAAAGCAACAAGTTAACTCTACTTAACCCCCTCCCCACACTTAAAATTTGCATTGCCCTCAATGCATCAAGAAAAACAAGTAGAGAGGTAAAAAGGAAAAGGAAACTCCCTAGGTTACGAGACTTAGACCCGGACAAATTTTTTGTAGAAGACCAAGAGTCTCGCGATTATCAACAAAAGCTGCAACTATTACGAAAACAAAACGAAAAACATAAAACGCACTAATAAATAAGAAATTAAACACAAACCATTACTAAACAATGCAAACAGATAAAAATAAAATTGTCTACTAGACCAAAATAAACAAAATTAAAATAAAAATTGTATTAAACAACCATATCGAAGAAAAGGGAATTAATAAGGACCACAGAATTGGCGTTTCCAATCCTCAAAAGTTGGGTAACCAGGTGGACTCTCCATGTTATCCGGCCACATCGGAGTCATCGCATAAGGAAGTGACGGCTCGAGTCCTTGATTTCTGGCCATATTGTTGATCGTGTTGCTTTGCCAATTAGCCTGCCTTAAAGCCTCCGTCTGTCGATACTCCGATCTCCGGCGAAAATCACCCTGCAACAAAGATAACTCTTGAATTTGGGCGCTCAACCCTTGGAAAGCCGTATATGGCTCCCATCCCGGTGGTGGTTGGTCCAGTTGATATGCTCCTGATGTTCCTCTTTGCTCATGAATGACGGGTGGTTCTTCCATGTTCTCTTGGCGGATTGGACTTCTATTCCATTGATAATGAAACCTGCTTCCTCTTTGTACCCTCGAGATTACCTTCATCCCTCTCACCTGCTCATCATTAGGGGTGAGCATTTGGACCGAAAAAACCGAACCGAACCGAAAACCGACCGAAACCGAACCGAAGCAACACCGTTTATAACTTTTGGTTCGGTTTTCGGTTTTTTAAATTCCCTCTTATCGGTTTCGGTCCATATCGGTTTTGGTCCAATCGGTTTCGGTTTTTAACCGGACCGAACCGGGTAACTCAAAAGGCAACCCAATTTTTTAATTTTTGAAAGCCCGCTAATCAAATCTGAAATCCCTAACAAAACAAAATAGGACCGATGGAGATTTAACTCAATTGAAGGACCGATTTTCAGTTTTTCTTGGTGAAGGAGAAGACCAATTTTCTTGTTGAAGGAGAAGGCTGATGGCTCGTAAACAAGAAGTTTCATCAATGTTGAATTGGGTTGAAGATGATGAGACTCAACTTGGGGTAAGTATAACTTTATTAGTGTATTTGTATTATCATGAAATCTCTTATCTTACAACTAAAGTTTCATATTTAATATTTGAAAGATTACGATGATGATGTTTATGATTATGTATTTATGTTAGATGTAAATTTCATAATGAATGTAAATTGACAGATTAGGATGTATCTTTACATTAAGTATGATCATTATATTTTATATTTAGGGTTTAATTATTTAATATAAACTAAATCTTATAAGTTTATAAGATTACGATGATGATGATGATGTTTATGTTTTAGTTATTTGATATAGAGTAAGGCTTTTAAGTTTTAATAATTTAATATTCTAAAGATTATGATGATTACGATGATGATGTTTACGTTAAATAAACTTTTAAGCTTTTAAGTTTTAATATTCGATCAACTTTCTTTAAGATGATGTTTATGTCGAGAATAATTTTTTGTCTTTTGAAGATGATGATGTTTATGTTGAGAATAATTTTTTTTATGAATCGTATTTTTGACTTTTCAAGATGATGATGTTTATATCGACAATACCCAACAAGAACAAGAAGAGAATACCCAAANTTTAATATTCGATCAACTTTCTTTAAGATGATGTTTATGTCGAGAATAATTTTTTGTCTTTTGAGGATGATGATGTTTATGTTGAGAATAAATTTTTTTTTATGAATCGTATTTTTGACTTTTCAGGATGATGATGTTTATATCGACAATACCCAACAACAACAAGAAGAGAATACCCAACTAGAACAAGATGAACCAGTGAAGAAAGGAAAACGAAAGCGAAGAGCCGAATGTTGGAAGTACTTTGATGTGAAATACATTAAAGGAGAGGATGGAGTTGAACAAGAGCATGCAAAATGTAAGTTTTGTTCTGTTGTTTATAAAGCGAATACACAGAAGAACGGGACTTCTACCTTGAAAAAACATTATCCCATTTGTGATAAAAATCTGAAAAACGAAAAGGTAAATTGGCCTTAGTGACCAATCATCTAAATCCAATTTCTTTATTAGTCTTCTATTCATTTATTTTCTCATTTTTGTAAAGTACCCACTAGGTCAGCTAAATTGGATATGTTTTAACTGACCCAGCTAAAAGACAAAAAAATTACATATTCTAAAAGACAAAAAATTAGTTGATATGGTTTGTTTTTAAGCTATCCTGACCATTTGACTCCTTTCTTTAATTGCTTTTTTAACGGGAAGAAAAATGGATAAGAGACTTGTTGAAAAACAAATGTATTTCATTTTGGATGGTGTACAATTCATGAAACCATTTGTATAAGTAATTAACTTTATGCTTTTTGTTGCCATCCATTGCAATTCCCACATGACCTTGGCTTCCAATCTATCAAGCTTGTCCTCGAAGATTATTCCATCAACTAGTTCGCAACTTAAGCTTCCTCCATACTCTTGCCATTGTAGCCTACGATTTGGGCTTGCTATAAATAGCAACCCTTTCCCACTCATTTTAACTACACTAAAACATAAATAAGGATCGTGAATTTGAAGCTTTACCAAATGATCAATTTCTTTTTGTTTTTCTCTTGATCGTTAACTATTTCGAAGCTTACCGAAATAATTATTTGTTTGCTTCTCTAGTTCCATATACTATAAACGCCCTTCGAAGTATACCATCTTAGATATTGTAGATCGTACATTATTTGTAAAGCACTTTGTAATTTTCCTTGGTGGTAATAATATTTTTGCTCCCTCCCTTTTGGTGGACGTACATTGTCATCTCGACGGTGGAACCACGTTAAATTCTTGTGTTACACTACCACAAATTTGAGTTTATAGGACGTCTAAAATAAAAAAACGTTCTAATAGAGTGTTTTATAGGACACTAATTTATAGGACTAAACACAAAAGTGTCATATCTAAAGGCGTTGCAATGAGTTTATAGGACACTTCTCAAAAACGTCCTATAAAATTAGCTAATACGACATTTTTTTAAATGTCCTAAAACACTTTTTACGACGCCTAAAAGCGTCCTATATACTTATTGCAACGCCTTTAGAAAGGACTTTTTGTGTTTGGTCCTATAAATAGCGTCCTATAAAACACTCTACTGGGACGCTTTTTTATTTTAGGTGTCCTATTAGCTCAACTTAGTTGTAGTGTTATTATTTTTGAACTTGCTATAATTATAGATAATAACGCTTATTATTATCTATATATTTCGTATGTTTATTTTTCTTTGTTAGAGAATAATTGTGCAACATCTAGATTATTGTTATCCGCATTTGTTGTCGAGTTTGTTGTATCTTTAAATTTTTATCTCGAAATGATCTTAAAAATCACTCGTTATCTTTTGTTTTCTAACACATCTCACTTTACAAGACCAATAAAGAAATTGGGTTTGATGAAAAGTTAAAGATGCTCTAAATGAGACAACATTTTAATACATGTATTACTCTCGGCATTGTTTGGTAAACCAAAAGTATAAGCTAATTTTTTGATAAGCTATTTTGATGTAGCTTTTTGAGCTCTTCCTAATTATACTATTCTAAATATTAATTATTATATCTCAATTTACCTTTTTTGGTTATTTTATACACGCATAAGCTAGTTTTTGCCAAACATAATTTGTTCTTAAGCTAATTTACCAGTCAACAGCTAACTTATCAGCTACTAACTAGCTTATCAACTAGTTTGCTAAACATAGCCTTAAACGAATTTCTATGACAAATTTAAATAAGGGTGTTGTCATATGGACCCCCTCTAGCTCTTTTGTCATTCACATAATTACAGACCCCTATACTGGGTAAGGATCATTGCACCCCCCTTACTCTATGAAATGACATAATTTCACCTTTTAAGCCAGTTTTTGTCATAAATAAGTTGATTTTTTTATGTTAAAATGGTATTTTTTTTAACTTTTAGGTAGCTTTTGACTGATTTTTAGGGGGGTCCATTTATAATTCTCCATGAACAATTAGCAATAAAAATATAATTACAAAAACATACTTCTTTTTTCTCCTACTTATCCTCCTACTCACTTAATCAAGTGACATGTGTAATCCACTAATTCTCTCTCCTCATATCATCTATTAATTTTAACACTTGTTTTAATTAAGTAAGTAGAAAGATGGGTAGGAGAAAAAAAATAGAAGGATATATAATATCTCTTTTACAAAAAATGACAAGGACCGGTAACAAAAAGACCAAAAAACCATAATGAGAAGGACTAAGGGTGTAATTGGGTCTAGAAAATAGGAGGATATGACTTAGGCTAAAGAGTCTTTCACAAGTATTCACGAGTTTTGTTTGGTTGCATCGATCCTGGTGAAGAACTGGTCAACAAATTACCTTGAAAATGCCATTATTTTCTCGGATTCTTTCTTTATGCTTTCCAACCACTTTTCCATCTTTCCCTCCCTAACCAAAATCCTTTACCCAACCCTTTCAACTAGTGCTAACGGATAAATTTGATTTGATGAAATGACGAATCTAAACCTAAACCTAAACCTAAAAATGTTGGTTAACCTTCCGTCACTAAATTAAGAACCGTAATCAAAACAAAAAACCGAAAAAATTCCTGATTTGGTTAACTAAACCGAATTTTTGAAAAAAACGGTTCGGTTAACATAAAAATCGATAAAGTTCAACGATTTTTCGGTTCGATATTTCTGTTAAAACCAAATTGTCCTAATTAGTTAAAGTTTTATAAAGTTAGTTTTTAAGCTTAATGGGCTAAATGGGTTTCGGCTTAATTGTAATATGGACACCTATATAAAGGAGGCTTGGCTAAGGTTAGAGAGTGAATCATTTTCTGATGAGAGTCGATTAGCTGCAATCAGTGTGTGTAGGTGTGTGTAACTACATGAAAGCTTTCTCAATAAAACACCATCTCTTGATTTATCTCTTATGATTCTTTATTCCTTTCATTGAATTTTTCTGATCTGGGCCAACAAATTCGGTTTCAAATATTTTGAACACCCCTACTCCCAACCCCACCGCTACATCAGTGCCACATCAGCTTTACATAAACCCACAATAAACCCTCTGGAGCCTTCCCTGATTAGTACCCAAACCCTCCAACCCTCTCACTTCTTTATTATTTAAATACAACACACCACACACACAACATAGCGGTGTGGGAACACCGCTTGAACCCGATGTCGTCCATCCTGCTGGTCGCGTAGCAGCACGGCCGGTCCTGAGATTTCGGATGTCCATGGCGAAAGGTCAAAAAAATGCCCCTTTGAATGCAAACGAAAAACCAAACAACAATTTAAAGGGGTTTGGAACCTAGTCAAGTTAGACGGCTCACCCCCACGCTAGGTCTTTATTAATTAAAAGCAAAAGGATAAAACGGGAAAGAACCTCATGTAAATTGAGCAATTTCTTCGTGTCTTTTTTTTTTCTTTTCTATTTTGAGCACCTAAAGGTTGTGATCGAGGAAACACATCTTAAACAGGCAATAAGATATAGAGAATAGAAAGATAGCACGTGGTTTAGTTTAGTCGTGAGTTGTGAATCGTGAAATTGCAAAAAAGAAAAAAAAACTTACTGAGATTTAATCGAAAGCTGGAAGAGTGAAGAAATTTATTACTTCGATTTCTGATTTTGAAAATAGGGAGATTGAATAGAAAGCAGGTCGCTTATGAGCGATTGGTAGAAATTGGCGACTGATTTCGTTCCAATCGTTCAGTTCTGTACTTCTATAATCGTGTTCAGTGCAAATTGTAGCATGCCGAGATTGATTTGGTATTCATATATGAATCGCTCACAAGTCACAATCGAAGTAAAATTAGACACAAAAACCCAAAATTGAACATACTAATGAATACTTGGACTTGTAAGAGTGATGCCCTTGGGCTAGGTGATGCCCTAGGCCGTCGCCCCTTTGGCCTATGTCCAGGGCCACCCCAGCGTAGCAGATGCTGCTAAAGCCTGCCAGCCCGCTGGGCATCAACCTGACTATCCCCAGGCATTGGTACACATCGTGTTAGGGTGCGTTTGGTACGCATAACAGCATCGAACATGACATACTAAAATAGACTTGTTCTATGTTTAACAGACATCTATGTAAGTCACACCAGAACTAAGTAGAACAAGTGTGAGACAAGTCTGTTCCAATTACCATCTGAAACTAAGTAGAGCAGAGTCAGATGTACCATTATATCTCTCAAAATACAGATTAGTTGTCTTTTTCATGATGGGCCAAGTAGATTGGTAACTCGATCTTCGAAATTCAACTTTTTAGTCGAGTTAGTTCGAGTTATATGGATCAGGTAGATTCGAAGTTGTCAGTCGGAGTAATTGTTAGAAGTCTTACTATAATTTAGATTTAAAATACTAAATAAGTTTTTCACCAATAATTGAAAGAGAAAATAATTAATCTAGCCAATCTCAAAAATACATTTAACCTTCTAGCCACTCTCTCCCAACTTTTTCACTTTTACCCATCGGCAGCCGCCATCCGGCCAAAATGG
>LUCG01013847.1:0-19647 GCA_001633085.1 Carthamus tinctorius | reverse complement strand
TTTTTTTTACTTTGACACGACACATGTGAACTTTCAAAATTTCATTTTAATTTCAAATTAAATTAAACTTTTTATAATTAATAATATTAAATATATACACACATATATATAAATCAATTCGAGTATCTCACGATCTTATCGAGTCGAGTATCAGGTAGTTCGAGTCGAGTCGTTAGTATCTCGAATCGAGTTTTGACCGAGTTTATTCGAGTCGAGTTTTAACCGAGTCAATCTCGAGTTGCTCGCGAGTTGTCTCGGCTCATTTACACCCCTACTCAAAACTAAAAAGGGACTCAATTGAAACCGGAAGTATCTAAAGGGTTAAAACGTAAATATAGATATATATATATATATATTGAAGGGCCATATTTGAAACTTAAGTATTCCAGCATACACGAACAGCTTCAACTCCCCAATTACTCACATCACATCACATCTACTACTACCAACCCTTCCCCCCAAATTCGGCCGGCGATCCTTTTCCGATCACCGGAGACAATGACGACGTACGGCACGATTCCGGTGTCTCCAGTCGGAGTCACGAATCTCCGATACCTATCCACGGCGAAAGCACGCATAATATCCGGATTAGGTACACGACGTCCATGGAAGGAGATGTTCAATCTCCGGTGGATCAACCTCCCTCACGGCGCCTCCGGCGCGTTCTCACGGATTCGAACGAACGTCGGCTACTTTCGTATGAACTACGTCATAATCATGCTCTCGATCCTGTTCCTTAGCCTCTTATGGCACCCGGTCTCGTTGATCGTGTTCGTGGTGATGATGGCGGCCTGGCTGTTCCTCTACTTCCTCCGCGACGAGCCTCTGATGGTTCTCCACCGAGTGATCGATGATTCCGTGGTGCTGGTGGTTCTGTTCGTTGTGACGATCGTTCTGTTGCTGCTGACCGGCGCCACGATGAACATACTGTCGTCGATTCTCGTCGGAGTGGCGGTTGTGGTGGTTCATGCTGTTTTCAGGAGGAGCGATGACTTGATTTTGGACGAAGACGTAGAGAGAGGTGGATATTTGGCGCCTTCTTCGTCGTAGAAGGTTTGATTCGAATTTGGATTGCAGTTTTTTGTTTGTTAATCGTAGCTACTAATTGTTAGCTGTTAACTTGTTAGTGATTCGTTGCCATGGCTTCTGTTGCTTGTTTTGATTTTTAGCACGATTCGTATATATGAGATTCAATTTGGCATCTTCTTCGTTGTGTAGAAGTTGGATTCGAATTTGTTTTGAGTTTTGATTGCAGTTCTTTGTTAGGTGTTAAACTTGTTAGACAGTGGTGACGGTGTTTGACAGTGGTACCAGCTGCCACGTCTGCACCACATCAGCTTTCACTGTCTTACCAAAACCTTACCAATCCTTGCCAATTCAACCACGTCCATACCAATCTAAATAATTAATTAAAAAAGTAANGGGGGGGGGTCGTCTAAGCGGCCGTGCCGTTTTCCTTACCTGCCGACGGACCTCGGCGGTGTTGCCGAGGGTACCGCTCGGTACCAATGCGCTGCCGATGCACGGTGACGCCGGACTGTGGATGGTCTTAGTGATTCATTGCCATGGCTTCTGTTGCTTGTTTAATCTTTGCACGATTCGTATAAATGAGAATGAGATTCAATTTGTGTGCAAACTTCAATTGCTTCCACTGAGATACAGTTGCTCTGTGTTTCTGTTCTAGCATCAAGTTTTGTGTGTAATTTCGTGTAGCACGTATGAATTTGCATTACACGTTTAATGATTCTATGAGTAAGGATTAATCTGTTTTACTTCGATAATCAAAAGTGCAACTTCATTGGACTTTTAGTGATTTGAGTTACCATTGCACATTTTATGATTTGATTCTCAACCTAAGTTTTAAATCGGACATGTAGATGAATTTATTCAGCAAAATCAGTAGGTTTAAGCTATGCTGGACTTAGCTGTTTGGTTGGTTTTCCATTAAGTCTTGTATGGATAAAGTGGTATGTGTAGATTAATCTGTCTGTGACTCTGTGTATAGATCCGGAAGGTTTTTGTTGGAGGGAGTTTTTTCATAGATGGCATAAACGTGTTTTTTAGTTAGGAGTGGCAAGTTTGGAAAAACTTGGCTTTCTGCATAAAGCTCCCCCTTAAAAGCTTACCGGATAAGTCACTTCCTATATGATTAAGCCACTACCAAAACAGTCATTTATAGCTGACAGAATAAGTTGCGAGTCTCATTAAGCTGCTAACAGTGGAATTTGGATTAATAGTTAAAAGGCATGCAACCAACTCCAATTTATAGCTACTTGGTTTGAAGTTTAGGAATGATATCTTGTTTGATGCAGACAAGGCTAGGTGTAGGCATCAATCAAGACAAAGGTCTGATTTCCATTATGAATGAGGTTCCAAGTTCCCGAATGAAAGCTCAAAATTTGTGAAGCTCTCGTTTTTCTGTTAGACTAATGTGGAACCTCTAAGGGTTAGTTAGTTAGTTAGAAGCTTAATGAGCTTAATGAGATTCAGATCTTATTCGGTCAACTATACATGACCGTTTGGTAGTGGCTAAATGCTATAGAAAGTTGCTTATTCAGAAGGCTTTTTAGGAGGGGCTTTATGCAGATTACCAAGTTTTTTCAAACCTATCGCTCTCAATTAAAAAACAAGCTTCTTCCATCTATGAAAAAAATTTATGAACTATACAGATAAATTAATCCACATAGACAACTTTATCCATATAGGAGTTAATGCAAAACCAATCAAACAACCCCTTACTCTCCAAAAGGGCCCTTGAAGAAATAATGGAGGTTCCAACATATATAGATGTGAAATGATCCAAGTCTAGCTGATGTGGAATTTTAATACGGAGGATCATGTCACCCAATGAACGGGCAGGTAGTTAATATGTGGATTATAGTGGATAAAAACATGAACTACTTGTACTTAGGCATTCCTGAAAGGAAATATAGGTAAGCTTTATTGTGTATCCTTGTTCTCGAGAACGAAGAGAATATAATGCCAACTAAGAATTCATGTATGTAAATACCCATGGAGGCCACTACGATGGATCGGATATGGAAATCCTGCGATAGTGATGATGCGGGTTAAGCTTCTATTGATGAATCGTATTATGAATTTGTGGCCAATTTATCGGAGAATCAACTAGGGAAGCTACGAAAGAGTCAAAATAGATGTGGGCTATCTTATACTATGCATAAAAGTTAAACCCAATTAACCACAAGGGTTGTGGCGTAGTGGCTGGGACTTAGGGGGTGTGGTGGAATATATCATCTGTCCAGGGTTCTAATCCAGGCGTGCACAACAATTGTGGCCACTGAGTTATTAGGGGTTGATGTCCCGGGATTAGTCGGGCATACCCCATGACACCCTTCCAAAGAAAAAAAGAAGTTAAACCCAATCTTCTCTTCTTGATTTGCCTTCTTGTTTTGTTGTAGAAAGTTGTATCAAGCCTATCTACAAACTTTATTTCTTGTGTTTTTATTTGCTAAGGGCGAAAATACGTAATAATTTATTTGATTTAGTCTTTCACAGTGATCCCCGAGAAGTAACCCTCACAAGAGCCTTTAACTCCAACTACCATCCGTGTATAATCCATATTAGATATGACCAACTTCTCATCAATAGAATCTTTAGAATGTTTTCGTCATCTTTCCTCTAAGAGATCAATGATATATGAATTTTGATGTTTCGTCTTTTGTTTGATTTGCCATGTAAGAAGTTTTTGTTGTTGTCAATACAAGTAGTATTTGTTTGGTGGTTTGTTAAAATACAATTTGATGAAGGTTTGTGTTAGTAATTGTAAGAGCATCTCCGACATAATTTCTATAACCAGTTATAATGGAGATTTTTTTTAACACATTCTTCAAAACTTCGCCAAAATGGAGACATTTTAAAAGGAAGGATATGACATGGGATTGGGCGGGTGGACTTGTAGTGGTCGTATTGCTTGTCCGTTAAAAAAAGTAGTTTTGTGAAAGGTGCAATCATACCTCGTAATCAAACAAAAAGTCTTGAAATCAATCAATAAAATCAAAAAAAGTACCTCGAAATTGATTTAAGAACCCCTTAAAACTCCCTCAAAATCAAGCAAATGAAGTGTAATAATCTCTCAAAAGAGAAAAGGTAGTCTAAAAACACATTGAGCAATATTGAATGTTGGTAAAAAGATAAAAATACGTTAATAAAAACTGTATGGAAAAAATATGATCCCACCATATGAAAAACTTTTTGCATCCGTCCTTAAGTTTAAATAATGAAGAGCATAAAAATTGTTTTTGTGTTGTTTTTTTTTAATATGGAATTTCTGTTAAAATCTTCAAAATGAAGATGGATAAATCATAAATGTATAGTATTTGTAGAAAATTTTGCTTTTTTACTCTAGTAATTATAAGATTATATAAGTTGATATATTATTCTCTAAACTTGTTAGAGAAGTTGTAAATAATTTGGACCTTTTGTTATCTGCTACTGGATGGAAAATGACAACGAACATTTGTGTCATCTGTACGTACGTAAAATAAGATGTTTTACTTTGACTTGTGTACAAATAAGATGTTTTACTTTGAGTTGTTAGTTATTACAAAAAATAGAATGATTATTTTTCAATCATTTATTTGTCAACCAACAATTATTAATGAATATAAATAGATTCATTGTGATCTAAAAGCTTTTCGATATCATAGTATAGAAAATAAATTAAGCTCTCTTCTCGAGTCCTTTCTTATATGAATGGGAGGGAAGTATAGCAAAAGAAGAAAAAATTGTGTTCTCAATTTTTTTAAGAAATAAAAGAAAATGAAAAAGACAAAATAAATAATGTTTGAATTTCTTCCAAAACTTTCTACGTAAAGTGGTATATTTGTAGAGAATAAAGGGAAGAAAATGAAGGATAACAATTAATTCCATAGCCTCTTGAAAAAGTGATTTATTTTATCTCATCTCTTAATCAAGAACTTGATAGTTTAATTTCTTTTCTTCTTTAAAAAATACAAATAAAATAATTTATTTCCTTTTTCAGCAATTTTAGTTTATTTCTAGATGTTTTCAATATTTTAGACTAACGTTTCTCTTGGAAGGTTTATTATACATTCTTTGGTACCGTTAAAAGTTAATGATATCTTACTAAAAAAAATTTCTAATAACTCAAAAACTTTCAAGCTTCTTTATTCGGTTTACATGAATCAAACTACTACTTGGATGAGTTTGGATAGTGACAGAAAATGGCTACGGCCAATAAAGAGATGACGTTTATAGGAATCCTAAAAGAAAAAACTTTAAACGAGCACGTACCTTATACAAAAAAGAAAAAGAAAATAAAACCATATATATATATATATTCTCCATATATCTATTCGAACCTACATCTATAATAATATTCCGCGTGTCAAGTCTAGCAATACATAACTTACTATAAATATACAATTTGTAGCTAAGTTAGCAAAGGGACGGATAACTTTGCTGGTATATAAGATAAGTCTCGGGTTCGATCCCCCTCTTTGAAAGCAGTGTTGAAGTTGTCGGTAATCAACTTTTTGTCTAGATAACTATATAATCAATTAAAAGATGGGAAGAAAAAACATCAACCCCTCATAATTCTGTCACTTTCCCGATGATAATAATGCCTCATTCTTCCACTACCACCAATCATGTATCTTCTTTCATCCATCACAATCCTACCACTTCCACTTGTTCCCTTCATTATGTCCCCTTCTAGCATCCGCAACACCTTAATTCCCATTTTTAACAAAAATAAATAAATCAATACTTCTGAGCATATCTGAAAACTCCATATTACCCTCCAAAAGAATCGTATATATATTCAGGATAAATTGTCTAAGTCTAGCCGATACGAGACTCTAAAACGACCCCTCCAACGGAGGATAGACGGGCACAGACTATCCCAGGTATTGGGAAGGGGTCAGACGAGATTGGCCAAGAGTGTCAAATACCTAGAGTGATATATCTTTCATGTGAGAACCTGTGGAGCCCTTTTTTAGATGGGTTGGGTTCCAATGAGAAGCGGAGTTATTGTGAGAAGGGTAAGAAGGCATCTCTGTGCTTGGATGCACATTAGGATGAGATGTGCCGAGATGAAATGCACCTAGATACACCGGATCAATCACTATCAAGTGCAATTCATGGGATGAGTTCGAGAATAAAAGTGATCAATGGTTCAGATCCTTTCTTACCCTTCTCGCCTTAACTCCACTTCTCACACGATCGTTCGCCTTATTTTCATGTGAGAATATATGGAACCCTTTTAGAGTACTTTTCAACAACAAAAAAAAAAAACAATTGACGGATGTAAGAAGAAAAGGCAGGTTCCAACATATACTGATGAGAAATGATCAAAGTCTAGTCGACACGGGATTCTAATGTTAATGCAAAAAATCTTGTAAAACCAGGAATTACCTGCGACATGCGAGGCCGTAAATGGGGATCCCTTTTAATGCATAGAGAAGCAGCTTGCATCATGCAGTAAACTTCATTTTTTGAATAACGATTCCTTAGCCGAGGGTCGATTAATTCATTAATCGAATCTTCTTCTAACAATGGCCGTGCCTACCAAATTGTTGCATAAAAAACAAAATCAAGAACCAAGCAGTTTAGTTAGTTATAGCCTCTAAAGAGACTTCAACCTGCAAACCCAAGGTTTTTTCCATGTGATCATGTCTTTACAATCTGGTCGATTGCAAGTTTTTGTTCTTAGGGGTCGTTTACCAACAAAAATTAGATAAGTGCTAATGAGTAAGAGTGCAGACTGGGTAAGTGCTAACTGAAAATGGTTGTTTACCAAGTGTCTACGTAAGCGTTTCATTGACTGAATCGCCGACTGAGCCGGAAAATAACCCCTTCCTTAAGGGCCATTTCCAAACGCTTACTGGGTGTCACTTACTTTACAATCAATGGCGGTTTCAGGATTTTTGCCAAATGGGGGAACCTTTAAGGTAAATTAAAGACCCACAAAGGCACCCGATGTGTTTTTAGCCTAACTCCATCGTTTCAATGGATTTTTTTAAAGTTTTTTTGTTGATTTCGAGAGACTTTTTTGGTTGATTTTCAAGGTACTTTTTTTTGTTGGTGGGGCAGTGGCAGGAAACTACTGAGGGAACTATGGTAGAACGTTAGAAAAAATTTGTTTTTAACCTAAGTAAAAGAGAGAGAGAATCTAATTGGGGGCCATCCCCCCATCTTTTACCTATTTATTCTTCCACTGCTTACCAAGTATGACAAAGGACTCAAGGACCTAAATCTTACCCGGTAGGAGGTATAGCAATGACGATAATCTTACCCAATAAGTGAGGCAGGAGACTCTTACGAGGTAAGAGACACTCACCAAAAATCCATTTTAATGGTCGAGAATGTTAAATGACGATGGTGACCGTTGCCGGTAAGCATTTGGTAAATGGGCCATTAAAATGGGTAAGCATCTCAGTCAGCATATTTGTGGGTCAAAGACTCAAAAGACGGTAAACACTCTTATCCAGTAAGAGAGGTAAGCAGGTAGTAAACTAAACGGCCCCTAAGTTTAAAATATAAATCAGCTACCGAAAACTTACCCATTCGGCAAGGCATTGTTGGCCCTTAGGACGCTTAAGATCCACTGCTTTTCGCCCCGTGACAAGCTCCACCAATACGACCCCAAACGAATATACATCAGCTTTTTCGGTGATCTGGCCACTCTGTGCATACTCTGGAGCTAGGTATCTAAGAATGGAACAAACCATATCTTATTCATAATATCCATGGAAATGAGAAACAAAAGCAACTTATTAAGGGGCTTACCCAAATGTTCCAATTACTTTGGTTTCTTCTTCTGTGCTTCCATCAGGCTGCCACCTTGCTAGGCCAAAGTCTCCAACCTTGCAGCAAAAACATCAGGTTTTAGCCATTTTCTAAACAACAAATCAACAATAATGGTTTAAAACCAGATAAAACTCTTAGAGCATCTCCAACAACTATGCTAAAGTACAGATTTTGAAGTTTTTTTGCTATAACGGTTACGCTAAAATAGAGAAACTAGAAAAGGAAGGGGGGAATGTAGAAATCTCTAAAACTTAATTCAGAGAAAGGTATAGTATTTAATTGTTTCTACAAATGAGGTTTAATAATATAATTAATGTTGGAATTGCTAAAATAGAGCATCTATTTGAATTGGATGTAAATATTTTAAAGAATTTTGTTTTTAATACTTTGTTTTAGAAAAATCATAGCATAACAATTGCAGATAGCTCTTAAAAGTCTCAAACTCAAACAAGGATAGAGATTGTAAAATCATGGGTGATGAGGATGTTGTTTGGCCCCGACCCGAAAAAGATGAATAAGTATATGGGTAACTTCCAAGAATTTTAAATATGGGAGGTATATATATACCAGAGGTTCGAAATCATGGGTGATGAGGATGTTGTTTGGCCGCATGTCACGATGCACAATGCAGCCTACTCTGCATTCTTCATGAAGATATCTCAACCCTCTAGCAGCTCCTAGAGCGATTTTTTGGCGTGCTGCCCACTCTAATGTATCTTGATCAAGCCCTGCATTCATCACAAGTCCTTATAAAAAGGATTTACAAATTCCAACAATAAAGGACATCAATTCATTACTCTTTAGGGTTTAGGGTTTAAGGTTTAGGGTTGCAGTCTAGTGATTAAGTTCTTTGCAAAATTCCCAAATCCCAGGAAGCATCAGCAAAAAGCAAAGATCCAAAATGTAGTTCAGATTTAGCAGGTTTCAAATACTGGAAGGGAAATATAACAGAAAGATTTATTGCTTCCATAGACTCATATGAAGATCATATTATTTGAGTAAAAGGTTGATTATCGCTAATCTGGACTGGGCCCACATGGAGCTCGCCCTCTAGGAACCACATGTGATGAGGCATTTCAGAGTTGACTCGGCGGGTCAACCTACCGGAGGGGTTCAAGCACGTCTCCCGCAAGATTCGAACTTGAACCTGTTGTGTATTTGAGTAGAGTCGCTCCACTCACTACAACAACATTAGGTTTATAATACGACTATAATGTCTAAGCATCCTAATAGAATACTTTACTAGACTTAAGTTTGTAGGACCAAACAAAAATGCGTCATATCTAAAGTTTATAGAATGTTTTTTAGCGTTTTTAACAAGTTTTTTATATCGCTTTCAAAATAAAGTGTCGGATTAGTTATTTTACACGACATTATTTGAAAAATAGTCCCTGTAAAAAGATGGGTTTATAGAATAATCATAAAAAATGTGTTATAATATAGTTGATATGACACTTTATTCTGAAAACGTCCTAAAGTTTTTGTTAAAATTCCCAAAATAGTCCTATGAACCTAATGTAACACTTTTAAATAGTACATTTATTTGTCCGTTTCCCTAAAGTATGTTATTAGGAAGCTTGGACATTTTAGACGTCCTATAGACCCAATTTTATTGCAGTAACCCCTTTACCAACTAAGCTACATGCCCGAGAGCGAAGAGCATATTATCTGAGAACAGTAGTTTAAGAATTACCATAAAGATGCGAATCCAGTGAGCCGTTGCATACATATTCATAAACTAGCAACCTCCTTCGGTCCTCCATACAGAATCCAATCAACATAACAACGTTCCTATGCTGAGCACAGCTCAGCACTTCAACTTCCGAGCAGAATTCTTGATCTCCTTGACAACTCGCCAGTTTGTGTTGCTTAACAGCAACCGCTTGTCCATCTGGAAGTAACCCTCTATATACAGACCCAAATCCGCCTTCTGCCAAGAAGTTTTCGTGAGAAAATCCTCCGGTAGCAAGCTCCAGCTCCGCATAGGTGAACCATCGTGGAGGCTTTCCAAATACGGGTGCCTTATGCTGACATATCGAGCATAACGGAGGCGACCCAGAAGGTGCATTTCGCGACAACGATATCGCATCTCTTACATTACCCTTAAATTCTACATCAGTATCTCGGTCGGGTTCGGAGTATTGCCGGAGAAAACCTTCAGTTTTTGGAGTTTGAACTTGTGATTGTGAATTATACCCTTGAAAACCTTCCTCCCAGTGGCGAGACGGTTGACGGCTTGAAGTGAGAACATCGACCATCCATGGCTGAAACCTTAAGCTAGAAAAAGACGGTGATAGATGCTCGCTTTCGAAGTCTGAACGTGATTCGATGAGAACCCGATTCTCCTTTTGGGCTATGGCTTCCTCCTTCATGGAACCATTGGTTACCGGGATATAAAACGGCGAAGTCCCAGGATCGGAACTTGAAACCGATGAAGTCCCGGCTTCGGTTGCGGTTGATACCTCGGGACTACTAGTTGGAGTTACTAGTCGTCGAAAAGAAAACATGGAAAAACTCTGGCCTTTCTGTAGTTTTCTGGATGATTTATTTGCCATTGGAGGCAACTGACCGTTGGCTTCAGGTCCCTTAGGTGATCCAACTAGATTCAAGCGAATGACTTTTGGCTGTGACTTCTTCATCGTCACAATGTTGCATTGCAACTCTTCCATACATCGTTTTTGTTCGTGTGTCAACTTTCTAGAAAAGATGCAAGTAAATAAAAAATAGAAGAAAAGATAGAGTGTGGAGGCAATGCAGTGAATTCACTACAACAAAATTTCGGTTTATCTGCCAATGGGATGCATGCGATGGTTTACCTGCTCATGATCATCGTCGTGGGACCGGTTAGGTAGTGGCGGCTAAGAGGGTGGTGTGTACCCTTTTTTTACAACAAAATTGGGTTTATAGGACGTTACAAATGTCTAAGCGTCCTAAAAGACTGCTTTGTAAGACTTAATTTATAGGACAAATCAATAAGCCATCTTGTCAAAAGGTGTTGTAATAAGTTCATAGGACGTTTTTGGGCGTTGTAACAGGGTTTTTAGGACATTTTTATAAATAAAAAAAGTGTCATATTAGCTACCTTATAAGACATAAAAACAAGTGTCGTTCATAGGATACTACTTAAAAGAAACGTCCTACAAATAGCTAGAAGTGTCCTAAAATCCTTGTTAAGATTCCCAAAAACGTTCTATAAACTCATTACAACTAGATCGGACGTCTTATTGTTTGGTCCTATAAACTTAAGTCCTATAAAGCGGTCTACAAACAACACGTAGAAATTGTTGGCATCCTATAAGCCCCATATAGTTGTAGTGGTTGCATAAGTTTAGTTTGAAATAATCTAGTCAAAGAACAAAGGTTCCTTGGTCATTACTCATTGTTATTGGGTTACCTGAAGATCCTGACCTCTATGTAGGTCAAGGGTTCAAACCTCACTAAAAGCAAAGAGTGTGTGTGATAATTTGTCGTACATAAATATATAATTCAAAAATAATCTGATCTCAGTTTAGAGCATTACTTGTCCAATATAACCCATGTAGCTTGAATTTGCTTGGCTTCTGCAGCAACTGCTCCGCTTGGCGATCCAGAAACCGTTTTTATCTTCACGTTTATCTATCATGAAATCAGAGCAAACTATTTCTCAATAATCATGAAGATGATCAAACACTAAAGAATGGGTAGTAATCTCCAGACAGACCTTATTAGGATCATACAAGTTATGCAGCTGAAGGATCATCTGGGAGCAGGAATCCGTGATTTCATTTTTCCCAAAATAAGACCTCCAATGGCGATTAGCACAATCTCCAGTAAATCTTGGTAGACCCCATAATTTTCTACCTAAATTAGAGAAAACAACGTTTGTTAGTCATTTGGTTAAATATCCATGGTTTTTAAGGCGTCTCACTTGATTTTTCCCAAATAACATAACCATAAGATATAAACAATGATTCTTGAAACATACATGGCTAGCACATAGAATTTGCAATCTGAATATGCAGCTAAAACTTGAAGAAGAGACTTAGGCCCAAATATCAAATGTCTCTTGCAGGATAATTTTTGACAATATGGTCAATTCAGCATGATGTTGTAGCATAGTCTTCATGAATTATTGAATTACTCATCAATCATCATAGACGTGTTATTCATGATGAATATTCATCCTAAAGAGTGATACGTGAAGCGCTAGAGGGAGTTCCCAGGTTCCTAATCAATTTTTGATTCCTAGCGGAACTTCCCTTTGGTCATAAAGACACAATGCAGCCTTCCAATCAACAAAGAGAATGCGTGTGGACTTTAAGAAAGACAAGGGAAGCATAAACTCAGAAAAACACAAAGAATTATCTTACCAGAAATTTGTGAAGGAATAACAACAATCAACGTAACGCAGTGACCCGGTTGAACCACATGACTCAAAGCCCAAACCAAAGGGCTCTTTGGAATCTCCTTAGATGCTTTAACGGCAACAATGACCGTCTCAACGACATCTGAACCCTTTTCCTGCTTCCCCATGCTCCTTTCTCTACTCATTCAGCCCAGAAGTAGAAAGCTAAACGGTTTTTGATGTGCCTTTACACTAATTCAATGTCTTCAACTGATAACTGCAGAAAACACCTTTAATGTTCTATATGAAACATTGACAAGATAAGAAACACAATGCTCATTACTATGCCCCTACCAAAAAGTTTGATTCCACAAATATGCGGAAGCAGAATAATGCTTAGCTGCTCTGTAAGAATAATTGGAGCAACACCTGATGCCTCCACCCTTTTGACCAGCAGTCAATTCCTAAAATAAATGGCCGGTCCACATTGTACTAATATAGAGCATTAAAGCATTGCAGGAAGCTTGTGTTAGCTAATGTACTACTTGTTGGTGATTTTAGTGTAATCAAGCTATTTTGGTGTAATTGTGATTTGCATGGGATTGACTAGGTGAAAACATACATAATGTGAGTTACGAGTTGTGAAATGCATTCTGACTCTGAGCCTTTGAGCCTTTTGACTCGGCCTCTTATCCGGTTCTCAACTTTATCCACGTGCAATTACAAGCATTTATGATTAAACCGCCCCACCACCCATAGCTGTCGATCTCTCATATAAATATGTAAAGACTTTGATTACTCGATTGTACAGCCTCTAAAATCAGAGTGATCGTCGGATTTCGATACTCAATTTGTGATACCCAAGGCATATAAGGTCGAATTAGTGTATTTGGAAAGTGAACTATACGCAATCCAATTGATTTATCCGGTCTTTTATGTCAAGGAACCCTCAGTTTCTAACAATACTCGATTTCAAATTTGCAAAAGTGTAAGAAAACTAATGCAAAAATACCATAAATAGGGAGCTGACTGTTCGAAGCACCTCAAGAACAACAGTACAACATAAACAATTGGTCTATTATACGTACACTTGAGCTTATCGTTCCAAAGGCATCTGATCTTATAAGAACTCTTCAAACACCAATACAGAATTGGAGAAATTGGAGTACACGTTAAGAAGTCCCAAATCACACACAAAAATTATCCAGCAAATAATAGAGTAATACCATCAGATTATTTATATGACACGAAGTTCAATAACTTCAGTTGTTATAGCTTTGGCTTCAATGGATAATTGACAATCTACCAATGATAAATCCTGCAATATCCATCATACATCAAAATTACTCACAATTACACTTAATAAATCACACAATTCCCGAATTAAACTAGATTCCCTTTATGATTAAACCAGACATCAAAAATCTCCTTTAATTTGCCACAAAGTTGATAAACACAGACAAATTACACTAAACACAAGTAGAATCAAATTTCTATACGATTTATAATGCAAGACGAGTGAGTGACGATTTGTGAAAATTCAAAACATCTCCGAATCCAAATCAAATTTCTAAACATAATCAAATAGCAACGGAGATTATAACTGATATCTAGAAACGAAGATCAAACGAAAAGATATCAATCAAATCTGAAGAAACACGCACTGTCACTTACTTGTAGGTGTGATACATGCAGACAAAATACACTAAACACAATCAACAGTGGAGCTTCTAGAATCAAATTTCTATACGATGTGAGTGATGATTTGTGAAAATTCAAAACATCTCCGAATCGAAATCAAATTTCTAAAACGAGATTTATAATGCTAGACGAGCGAATGATGATTTGCAAAAATTCAAAACATCTTCGAATCGAAATCAAATTTCTAAAACGAATTAAACAACAATGGCGATTATAGCTGATATCTGGAAACGAAGATCAAAAACGAAAAAGAAATCAACAAATCTGAAGAAACACGCACTGTCACTTACTTGTAGGTGTGAGATATGGCTCTGTCTGTATGATGATCCTCTGCAGATGTTTGATAGTTCGAGTTTAATGGAGCAAATTGGCTATGGCGATTTCTAGGTTTACAAGAATTCCTTACTTTTCTACAATTCCTCAAAACTGACATCTCTGTTTTCCTGCAAAAAGCTTTCGTCTCGAAAATGGCGGAAGATTTTGTTAAACAAATGCTCCCCTCATTTCGTCTTTCGAAAGCGACAACTTTATAGAGGTTTTAAAGTGACCGAATAGTTTCATTGAACCCCCTCAAGGTTTAAGATTTGGCAGGAAAGGCCCTTTCTTAGTTTCATTCATATCCTCTTAAAATGCATTCAAATTTTGTCGACGGATGTTTGAGTTTTCTTACAATTTTCTTTTTGTTAATATGGGGTTTCGAGTCGGTTTACTTGCACCGACTAACACCTGGATGACCATAATTGAGATGGAGTCATTGTATATGAACCTTTATGACTGTAAGGGCTTTAGTAGCGTCTGAATTTGAATATGGATAAATGAGATTTTCCATTACATGCATTCTGTAAAGCTTGACCAATGCACAACAATCCAAGTGGTTTATATTTTTAGTATATAACCTAATTTAAACTGTTTGATAGTATTGACTTATTAAGTATGGAGTAGATAGATCATTAGATGTGGATTTTAGTTTGGGAGCTTGAGATTTTAGTGGGTTTTAATCAAAACTACATAGTTTTGATGTGTGTTGTACCTAAGCTTAGGTACATAACAGCAACACACTCCCTTTTCCCGCTATATATATATATATAGGGTTAAGTTATTTTGTTAACCCATTAATTTGTGTTAACCGTGTTAACCATATAACCACCGTTGATNCATATGCACAAAAATAGGAAAAATAAAGAAATCCTATTGGTCCATTTTTGGTTAACACGGTTAACACAAATTCATGGGTTAACAAAATAACTCTCCTCTATATATATATATATTGAACGTCAAGTTAAACACACACACGCTCCAGCGGTATCGGGCCTCCGATTGGGCAATCCCACTAATCCGTTGCGACCTGGCCCAACCTATGGCTGAACCCAACCAGCTGGGAAGTGGATCCCATAGACTGGATCCTCCCATACCGGTCCCGAACCCGGCTTCGAAAAACCAGATCCTTTATTGACCGGATGAGTGGCCAAGATTTGTCCTCATGTTCACAACCAAAATTGAGTTCACATTTGAACTTCAAATGTGAACCCAATTTTTGTTGTGAACGTGAGAACGAATCTCAGCCTTCGGTTATGGTAGACGCGATCACGGAGGATTGACGCGATTCATGGGAGGGTGGAGATTTAAAGGAGGGGACCCGGTCAAAGCCGTCTTTATTGACCGGTGAGTGGCTGAGATTCGTCCTCATGTTTTCTTAAAAGGTTATGTTTCTCGTATGAAACTTTCTCTCTCTATATATATATATTGAATGATTTACAATTATATATTTTTAACATATTAAACGAACTTTAATATATTCCTTCATATGTGAATTCAAACTTAAAAGTAAAGGTTATGTAAACTTTTTCCATATTCCAAATTCAAATAACACAAGAAATTTAAAATTCTATGTCAGGGACTTTATATGACAAAAAGAAAAAGTGAAAGGGAGATTTTTCAAAATTTGAAATCATTACAGCGCGCAGGGCGCAGCTTCTGAAAGGTGGAATCATGTAAATATAATTGGGGAAAATGGGGAAAAAAGTAAGGCAATTTTTTAAAATCTCAAAAAATAAACAAAATTGTGGAAGGATGATTGAAAAAAATATTTCTCAAATATTATAATTTACCATAATATATGTTTTTTTCCTATTTTAAACATTTTTTTATTTAGGCCGTGCGTAGCACAATAGCGGCTTCGCTGCGGTTTGGCCGTGGGCTCGGCATGCTTAGCCTGCGCAAGCTACGCCCTCGACGGGCTCGGCNCTCTCTCTCTCTCTCCCCCTCCCTCCCTCAACGGTGTTACGAGATTTGAAAGGTTGCTGATGATTTAAGAGTGTGATAGTGAAAAGCTGGTGTGGCGCTGATGTGGCTGTGAAACCACGAAACCAAAGCCTTGTACGGTACTCATGGACTTATAATGTGCATAAATTAGATTTCGTTAACTCTATTTGTATAATGGTATATCATACTTTATGTGTTAGCGGATTTTTTGTTTTAATAGATTTATCTAAACCTTCTTTAAGATAAGATAAAAGAAACAAATAACATTTCTTTTAAAAAATTCCCTAAAAATGATTATTTATGCGTGAAAAGTTAAAAATTTATTATTCTCACTACTAATAACATATGAAACTAAACGTCTAGTTGAGAGAAATCATATATTGTGTTAAAATATACTTGTTAATTAAATATTTTAATAATATAGTTATGTTATAATCGTTAAAATGATCAGAATCTATTCAAGATAAATTCAATATTTATTTGACTCTCAGTTTTAGAGAGAACTTTTTGAAGCTGTTGAAGATAGACAAAGTTATGTGTTTTAGACCATTTTTGTGAAAGCCCATCTATTTCATCATCTTGATCAGTAAAACCGATAAATGTGATAAAATAATGAGAAAAAGTTTGAAAAAAAAACTCCAAACGAATATGTTAGTTGTAAGAAAATGATTGAAATAATTTAAATAAAAATGATTTAATATTAATAATGTTACAATACTATTATTTAATTATTTATGTATTAATTACTATTGTTTGATTATTTAAGTTTTAAATAGTGGCTTTGGTATTAGATAAAACAATATTAGTGAAATATATAATAATTTTATTTGGTTATTTGAAAATATTTTCTTTTTGAAATATATAAAATCTATATATTTTAGCCATTTAAAACACATATTTGATTTATTAGTCATTTTTTTTGCTCTTACCAAAATAGGTATCAGATTCGTAAAAATCATCTCTACAAATGTGGACCTAAGAAATGAAATAAAAGCGAAGATAAATAACACTGAGATTCTTTATTTATATTGAAACCATTTGGTAGGTCGGAAAAATATTATTCATATCGATACAATGTTGGTAGGTCCGCAAAACCAATAACCATTTAGTTAAATGTCAATGGCGTGTAGCTCAGTTGGTAATGGGTGGAAGGTAAGTTTGCACCAAAAAACTATTTAGATAAATAATATTATTTATTTTAATACAATTTTTGTGACTTTGTAGTTTTTGTTTGTTATATGATTATCTTAAAGTGTAAATACCCTTGATTACAATTGCGGGGATGTGGTTTTATAGTATGTCTGCAATTGTGAATCTATTTTACGGACTTAATAGCTATTTTGTTAAGGCTTATGAAACCGTGGATAGAAGATCAAACATATTTTTAAAAATAACTAAAATAATTAAAAAAAAATATTTTTTTATTATATTTAACTATTTAACATCATAAAAGCATTTTTATATTGAAAATTAATGATCTTGAAGTAACACCTTTTTACATTGTGGACCCTTATGTTTCGTCCTTTTTACTTTTTGTCCTTCACTTTTACTTTTTGTGAAATAGATGTGCCAATGATATAATCCAACGTACCTTATATAAAGTTAGAGTAAATTGCAAATTTGGTCCTTATTATTTGTTGTTTTCAGTTCTAGTCCTTACAAATTTTAACTAGCAACAAAAAGAACCTTCTTGTATGCAAGAATTATTGGTTTTTGCCCCTCCACTAACGAATGTTAAAAATTCTATTTGTTAACTCCTTTATGCAACTTGTATGTGAGAGTGAAAATCATTTGATCTTTGAAATATGAAGGTAACTAAAAAACCATTATAATATATGTATCGTTGTCATCTCATACTTTAGAGATAAAATGACTACTTTTATCATCATATGCAAAGCAGATAGTGTGTACTTAACGAATAGAATTCAACCTTTATTGGTAGGAGGATCAAAACTAAGCATTTTCACTACCATGTGGGTTTCATTGTAAAAATTTATTTGTAAGAACTGTAATTGCAATTTACTCATAAAATTATTCAGGAGTCATTTACCTAAACGCTTGTGCACGCTTACTTGTAATGGTCAACAATCTCAATTACCTTTCCTTCTTGCCTTATCATAAATTGACTATCTTCTTGTTTGAACATGGCCCTGTATATATATACGTATCAAGAACCCATTTGTTTATAAAGGTGTTAGTAATCCTATCCCCTTTCCCACTCACATGAATTCATACTCCATATTTTTTTTATTCTCCTCCCATTGACATAAACCTATTCATACGCTTTCATGTTTGGTACATTGGACAGTACAAGAACAAATAAGAACAATGTACATTGTACAATGTCCCATGTTTGGCATAACTTTTATGTGGAACAGACAAGAACAAAAGTGTAACAAACTTGTTCCATCCCCACTCATGGAATAAGGAGAAACAAACTTCTATTTTACCTATATAACTAAAACATAATTATCTTCTAAAACATCAAATACGACTTCCTATTTACATTTTATTTGTTTTTTAAATTTTACTTATTGTAGTTTATACCATTTAAACCTTCACTTTACTTTTCTAAAAAAATTATTTTTATTAAACTACTATATTTTAATTAACTTATGTAATTTATTAAGGGTGTTACTATCCGTACCCTTTCACTATTCATTTTTCACCTACATAATTCACACCCCTTCTATTTTGGACCTACACAAGAACTCACATATTAAAGGGAGTTATGGATAGAATTTAACTTTATTAAATGTTAATGATAAAAATAATATAGGAAAATATAAAATAAAAATTGGAAACCACTTAAAACCTTTTAATTTGACGTCATTTTAATCGTTTTGACATAAACATTCTAATATTTATTTTGTTATAAAAAGTATTTATTTTATTACAAAAGTTAATCAATTACATAATTAATCAAAATACATAACGACTCATTAAATGTAAGTTGATAATATTTATATGTTCTGTTTTATCCAATTTTATCTTACCAAACACTGAACCACTATTCTATTCTATCATGTTTTATCATGTTCACCCTCGATACCAAACGGACCCTAAGGCTATCAGTAGTGCAACCCTCAAAGCCCCCAACCCACTCTGCCACATCAGCTTTACCATAAAACCACTGTAAGTCCCACAATCCCTAGTCCCACAATCCCCCTCTATCAAGTACCACAATCCACAATAATTTAATTAAAAAAATGTGTGGGAGGGAGAGAAAGCGGCCTGGACTAGCCGTGGTTGCCGCCAGGAAAGCTGCCTCATGAGCCCACCAGGCCACCACCCCTCGTAACGCAACCCACTTGAACCGTCCATACCGCAAGGGAAGCCGTCGAGCCCACAAGAGACGTTACGCGAGGCCAAAAAGCCCATGGATATTGGATAGATACACCCTTTTATCATAATGGGAAGATTGAATTCCATCTAGTAAAAAAGTTGTCTATATTTATTTATTTAATTTCTTTAAAGACCGAATGTGGTGCATATTTTTTGACACCCACATCCACATACTTTTTTCCTTCAACCCCCCCACGCCGCATCCCACTCCACACCATGTCATC
>LUCG01013843.1:0-11634 GCA_001633085.1 Carthamus tinctorius | reverse complement strand
AAATTTGAAATGAATATAAGATTAAAGCGGGTTGGAGGGTGGGTCAGGGCGGGTACGGGTTGGAGGATGAGTCCGGGTCGGTGTACCTGGTAATTGTATAGTATATATAGCACTTTAGATATTTTTTAACTCCCAATTGATTAATTGAAATTGTTACCTTTATCAACATAATCTTACATCTAAATATATGATATTGTTATCATTATAATACGTTTATTAAAAATTGATTTTATAAACATTTTCGCAAGTAGCACCATGAGAAATTTGATGCTTTTGAGGTCCAGTGTGACGAAAACTAATAAATATAAAGAACTATCAGAGCAATACGTTTTTTCCTTGAACAATTGTATTCTCATATTATCATTGCTTGCTAGTCAAGGGAGGATCTTTCAAAAGGTTTTCTGTCTAATCAAAGTTGATAATTAGATTGTGGCTTACATTATTTCATGTAACAACCTACTTTGCGAAATAATAAAATTTGACATTAAATAAAACTTTCGGGTCAAGCCCGTTACATCATTCAAAATTAACCACTATAATGATAACAACTGAGAATTCAAACTACGAATAAGCTATAAGAAAGTCGACTATGCTTCTACTCTCTTCTCTACTTGACATCACGCCTTGCCCTTACCTTTATAACTTGTCTACCTGAAAATAGTTTAGTTTTGAAAACGGGGTTAGACTGCAGGTCTAGTGAGTCCTCTCAAAAGCAACATCGGTTTATTCCTTCAAAAAGTCTCGCAGTTCATAAACAAACATTTATAAATAGTTCAAATAAACAAATGCTTCATGCTCACACTCGCAACACATGTACAGCCCCTCGCCGTGCTATATGTCACGCACACCTGTGACACCGCATGGGCTCAGGTGCCCGATTTAGGGTCACACACTACAAAAAATCGGGGTATTAGCAGCGACAAAAGTCGTTGCTAATGCCCCAGAATATCGCTGCTATTTCCTTTAGCAGCAACATGTCGTTGCTATTGAGTCGCCGCTAAACCCTCGTTACTAATACCCAAATGTCGTTAATACAAAAATGTCGTTGCTAAAGCCCTATCGTCGCTATTACTGTTTGTCGTTGCTAAAGGTGTCGTTGGTAAAAGTGTCGTTGGTAATAGTGTCGTCGCTATTACTTATGTCGTTGGTATTAGTGTCGCTGCTATTGCACTTTTTCATTTTTTTTATAAAAAAATTCAATTATTTACATATAAAAAGTATAATAGAAACTTGTTTGTAAAGTATAATAGAAACCTATTTATATAGCTAGATTCAATCCTTCCAAAAATGCAGAAAAACTTGAAATTATATAAAACATGTCTTAAACTGTTACAAGCTTCATAACACATGTTTTAAGTTGTACGTTACATATTAAATAACACAAAAGACTACTCCCTATTGTTCTCCTCGTTTGCGACGTCGTACTCATTTGCGACGTTGTCCTCATTGGAAAAGGATCGCACCAACGCCTCCATTGCTTCTCTAAACCGCGTGTTAGAAAGCATGACATCAGGTTGACTCGACTACAAATTATGAAAAATGTACATTAATTAGTAAACTTATAAGTTAGAATAATATATTCAATGTGTATCCAAATTACCAAAGTACCAAATTCAATGTGTATCCAAATTACCAAACTATCAAATTCATAACAAAGTACCAAATTCAATGTGTATCCAAAGTACCAAATTATCAAATTCATAACAAAGTACCAAGTTCAATGTGTATTCCAAATTACCAAAGTACCAAACTATCAAATTCATAACAAAGGCACGAGAGTTTGAAGTATTTTAAGGAGCCAAAAACATACTAAGGAGGCATTAATTGTCTATGTTAATAAGGAGAGAAAGCCATAAGGGGATCCAAATCAAACCGACCCAAATCATAAACAAAAACCAATCCCATATAATTAGATTTTCATAGCTTAATATTTTGCTAAACAAGTATGTTACATATTTACCTGTGTAGGTCGTGATATCCGTGACTGCGCAGAAGATGTCGTTCCAGAAGGTTTATGTCCAATACCTTTGATATGTCCCCGTCGAGCTCCCAGGACCTTTTCAAATATGGATGCCTCGTCCACTGGGGTTGAATTGTTCGAGGAGGAAGAATCTTGAGTTTGTAGATTAAGTTCATGCAATAAAGCATTCTGTATTACAAAGATGATTAAATAAGTTAATATACTTGTTATTTAAATTAAAAAACTTTTAATTTCAAGTAATAAACACTTACGTATTGTTCCTCAGATCTTACGTTGTCGAACCTCCCATCTTTAAGTCGGTGAACATCATGAAAGTTTTAGATTTTACTCTTATTCTATGTAACATAAAACTTAAAAAAATTAGATTACACTTAAAAAACATTTGCATATATATATATATATATACATACATTATCATTATTTACATGTTTGTGACAAGAATTACTATAAGAGGATGTCCCTCCACGATTCGGTACAACTTGCTTAGCCTTGTTTGCTTTGTTCTGATCGGAACACTTTTTATGCTTATCCGTACAGTAAAAGTATATAACTTTATTCCAATTTCTCGAGTCATCTCATCGGGGGGGTTAGCCCTTGCTGTCTCAACATCATCATATCCTCCCTTCTCCAAAAAAAGCTCTTTGAAGTCGGATTTACGACATCTGTAACGTGCAGCTATAACATACTCAACGCCCTCCTTAAACTTCTTGTAGGACCTTCCAAAATACCTTGAATATCAAAATATGTCTAAAAATAAAAAAACAAGTTAGAAAGTATAAAACAATCAAACATAAACCTATGAAATATAACTATATAAATAATTTACCTGAAGATGTGTATACATGGCGTTCTTCTTGGCCTCAAGAACCTTTCTCCATGATTCTTTGTCTAGAGGGATGTTTCGCATCATATATTGACTAGCCTCACGAATGAGAAGGTTATAGTTAGTCCCAACGAGCGTGACGGTAGTCGCATCAAAATCTAGAGGCAAAGGGCGTCTTCCGTTTTCGTCTTACTTCGGTGCCAGCTGAAGGTTTTTACCCTTGCCTCTTCTCTTGGTCGATGGTACAACTGTAATTAAAATTAGAAAATATTAGTTGCAATAAATCATAATAAGTAAATGAATATAATAAATAAATCATAATAACACATTATTATCATCTTCCTCATGCTGACCACGAAGTCAACCACCTAGACGTGGTAGATCCTCATCGCCATCACCTTATGGCCCCGACCCATAACATCAGCCATAAAGTACGACTCAAGAATCCAAATAAAGGCCATAGATATCCTGAATAGTAAAACACAATGCAATTTAATTATAATATAAAAGCAGTAATTATAAAGTTTTCTATTACAAGTCAAATATGATTACATATAAAGTGTTTTAATCCATCTTGCCCTCAGACATTTCAGTGTCGCCCTCTGACATTTCACTATCATAATCGGAATCGTTTTCATCGAAACCAATCTCGTCGTCAGACACTTCATTCACGGTATGTGTTGGCACACTAACTTCAATTTCACCAGTCGATTGCACGCTATGATCAAAGAACCTGCTTAAGTCAATTACGAATATGCAATTAGATGAGCAGTTATTATGCACGGCGTCAACATTTTCGGCAGAGTCATTGTTAACATCTTCAATGTGGGCCTCGTTTATTGGAAAATCTCAAATTTTACGATGATTAACATTTTTAACAACCCACCGATGGTTATTCCTTTGGTCTCCTCGAGAAGGTTCTCGGATGTAGAACATAACTTTGATAGAAACCAAATCTAGATATATGATTTTTGATTGTTGTAATATCCGTTAAGGTACTGTTTACACATCTTTTACATGGGCATCTGATTCCGCCTTCGCTGTCGACGCATGATGCGGCTTTCTCGACAAACCCTTTCCAGAACTCCTTACGACTAGGGGGCAGGGTAGTCCAAGTTTTATCAATAGACATGATGCAACTGAAACATAAGTTAAGGTTTAAGGTTTTACGCAACTCAAACGTAAGTTATGGTTTAAGGTTCATGAAACTCAAACATAAGTTATGGTTTAAGGTTCACGCAACTCAAACATAAGTTATGGTTTAAGGTTCAGGTTTTACAACGTTGGACAATTTCAAAGATAGAGTATTTCCAAGGGTAGGCTTCTAAACCCACTTTTTGAATATGTTACCTCACATGTGAATACGTATAACATGATGGGTCGTTTAAGAAAAATTCGGCAGCATTTCCCCTTAGTTCCCAAGTATATATAGGAATATATACCCGAGAAGAAAAGAGAAAATAACAACCGAATCTTTCTTAAACAAACAATCATGTAATACGCACTCACATCCTAAAGAGATAAAGTATTCAAAGTGACCTGTGTCAATAGCGGCGACACCTTTAGCCGTGACAAAGGCATTAGCAGCGACCCGTGGGAGGGAAATTTGAGTGGGTTTTTTTTGGGCAATAGTAGCGACATCATGCGCGTTTTCCGATTGTCGCTATTATTGCCTATGTCGCTGCTAATGGTGTCACTGCTATTGCCCAAATTTCTAGTAGTGACACCTCCCCGGTTGGCCAGTACATTCCCCATCTCATGCAATATACACACCATGCATATGCAAATGATAATGAATAGTTGAAAGCTACCATTTCAGAGTTATAAAATCATGCATGTAACTTTATTTAAAAACATAACATCCAATTAAAATATCTGTTAAAGTGAAAGAAACTCGCTTGCTCGCGAATCCTTGGCTAAACATCCTGAACCGATCTAACTGCATTCCTATAGTAACCCAGATGAAAAACATTATTAACATCCTGAGAGTTGAAAATTACGAAAACACTATTCACTCGGGAACTATGTTCCCGACCCATTCTTCCCGACTCCATCGAGAACCATGTTCCCTACCTAACAAACCCACTGTATTTCATGATTTTTGACTTAAATCTATGACATAT
This sequence comes from Carthamus tinctorius, assembly GCA_001633085.1. NCBI lineage: Eukaryota > Viridiplantae > Streptophyta > Magnoliopsida > Asterales > Asteraceae > Carthamus > Carthamus tinctorius. The sequence continues at coordinate 6,707 of LUCG01013843.1, read as the reverse complement.
CTATCGATTTTGAACTTTGTAAGTCTACTAATCCAACAACCACTCAAATTAATCAATCTATTGATTGATTAATCCAACCTTTAATGATTTCACACTTACAAATTCTCTCACTAAACCCATAACCAAAGTTTTGGGTCGATTAATCCATTTCTACCCCAAATCCAACTTATCGATTCCAACACTCAACTCACCACCAAGGTTTTGGGTTGATTTTTTCATTCTAATCCTGGAAAACACAATCACAAATATACAAAGATTGAGAATCCTTACCAAGGTGATAAATTCCTTGAAGCGATCTTCACTAGATGATAATGAATTTTCTTCTTCTTCCTTGCCTCCTTCTCTTGCTACCAAACACACACACGCGCACACACACACACACACTCTCTCTCTAAGAAGTTTGTCCTGAATGAAAAGACTTTCTCACTCATTCTTTTATATACCATGGGCCCAAGCCTATTTTCCTTCTTTTCCTTTTTCTTACCTAGTCAAGCCCAATCATAAAATTGGGTTATTACATCCTCCCCTCCTTATAAGAATTCTGTCCTCAGAATTCCCTCTTGACTGACCAAACTAGGATACTTTATTCTCATCTCCTCTTCACTCTCCCAAGTCGAATCTTGACCTTTATGAAACTTCCACTGAACCTTCACCGGTCTGATTTCCTTAGTTCTCAACTTTTGGACCTTACGATCTATAATTGTTTTCGGTTCTTCTACATACGTCAATTTCTCGTCCACTATGATCTCTTCTAGCAGTATCACCAAATCAGTTCAACTAAACACTTTTGAAGATTTGATACATGGAATGTCAAGTGAATTCCATGGAGTTCCTCCAGTAATTCCAGCTTGTAAGTGACTTCTCCCACTCTCTCAAAAGTTGGGAATGGTCCTACATAGCGAGGACTTAGTTTCCCTTTCTTCCCAAATCTCACTATGCCCTTCCAAGGTGAGACTCTCAACATCACTTTGTCTCCTATCTGAAATTCAATTGGCTTCCTTCTCTTATTTACGTACATCTTCTAGCTATCCTATGTTGCTTTCATCCTCTCAGGAATCTGCTTAATCTTGTTGGAGGTTACTTATACGATTTCTAATCCTGTAAACTATCTCTCTCCAACCTCATTCCAACACAGAGGCGTTCTACACTTGCGCCCGTAGAGGGCTTCATACAGTGCCTCCTATATACTGGCATGATAACTATTATTACACGAAAACTCTATCAGAGGTAAGTGTGTCTCCCACAACCACTTGAAGTCTATAACATAGGCTCTCAACATATCTTCTAAAGTCTGGATCGTACGCTCACTCTGGCCATCTATCTACGGGTGATATGTGGTACTTATCTTGAGTTGCCTATTTAGCTCCCTCTGAAGGCTTCTCTAAAATTTAGATGTAAAACAGTTGTCCCGGTCGAACACTATTATAATGGCACATCATGCCTTGTCACTATCTCATCAATATATAATCTTGCTAGCTTCTCCATCGAGTGTCACGTATTTCCATTATAATCATTTCTTTCTATGCAAGAAACATCTATCGAAAAGGTAATTTATTCTCTCTCTCAATTTATTAACCAAATAATATCACTCATTGGTACCACTTATAAAAGAAACTTCTGCCAATCCAAAGAGAATTAAAATCGGTAATACACACAGAGGTTCTTATCGTTATCCACAACCGTCCTATCAATTTGATTAAACTCTCGATTCACTTAGTCGAATAGAACAAGTGTCTGAACTTTCTCGAAGTTAATCTCAATCAACTCAATACTAAATTTCAAACTCACTGAAAGCAACACTTCCAGCAGTACTACGTCTAATTCCAATGGTCTTCCAGCCTAAGCATTACTTCTATGTGTCTCGTTTGTTCCCTTCCTGGTAACATGTAACATTCTAACACAAAATGACTCATTCATATTAGTAAGAAAACTTACTGGACATGCTCTTGTTTTAGATCAAACGAACACTTTTACCTTCTTACAATACTTAGGCCTGAACACCCACACTCGATAACCCCACAAAAAAAATTGGTATGTTAATCAAAGACAAATTCCTAAACGAAGTTCCGCATAATTTATGTGTTGCTTTCCAAACTTCTTACTTCTATTATTTCCACTTAACTTGACACAATACATTCAAGTACTAGCCAACAAAGACATCATACATCCAACAACTTACTCCACTCATGCCCTCATCGTTGTGTACCAATACATGTACTTCATCATGTTCATCTATACGGTTTTTCCACTTCTCGCACTCTATTTAAACACCATGACTATCCTACAACAATGCTCACTACTATAGTGCATTACTAACTATTTGCTTTCCCGAAAGAGTAGACCCACCAATCAAAATTTCTTCTTACTCAAGGAATGCTTCAATTTTTTTTTGCTGTAGGAACTTTCAGGATTCAACAATTGATATAACTAAACCAAGTGAGGTATCCTTATCGATATCAATTAATACAAGATAGTGTCACTCACACCACACTAAGAAGTAAGTATATTCTGTTTACAAGAAGTTGGTACTAGGAATAACGATATAGGGAAATTGATATCTTGTCGCCTCCACATAAAACATAGCTTCCCTTTAAGTAACCACTAACTACTACCCAACTTATTATCCTCCAATTAACAATATTGTGATATTGACCAAACATCTGCACACATTTCTGGACAAATAGTTTCGTTCCTTCCCAACTCATAACGATAACTACTCAAGTCCCTACTTTACCATGAGCATCACTTTAAAATTTCCACATTTGACTCATATTCATCTTAGGCATTTCTTCAATCCTACAAGTCACAATTCATACATATCAAGTATAGTTAACTCACGACATTGTCTTTCTCAATTCTAGATGAGCCACTACTTCTTGTTTAACTGACTTCACTCATACAAGTCTCTATCCTTTACGTCCTCCACAATCCTTCATAGATAAAATTTCAGATAATTTTGATCACCAGACACCCTCGTTGTGCACAAATATATCTATTGTGTGCCTACTTCATTCCCAACGGATCATAATTTCTTGGAGAAAAAGTCACCCCTTTCGAGCTAGCAATATTTTACCTTCAACCATTCTCTCAATACAGCTTGGCACTAGTTCTAGCGTTTATCCTTCCTTTGTTCGTTTTTTTACTTTCTTTAAGATTATTTGTTACACAACCACTTCAATTACTAAAGTTTATTCCTCTACCACTCTAATATTCTTGCGTCAACCCTCGTAATTGATTATTTACTTCCTTGTTCATACCAGTCATGGTGATGCCTCAATGAGGTCTTTGGCAAGCATAGGAACCTAATGGAAACGTCTTCCTTCTATAAGTCGTAAACGATTCAGCACTCCACTTTTCTTTCACACAAAAAAAGCACAGAACCTACTTGATACTCAATCTAGCGCTCCTTTATTCAACCCCGGTTCGACGTCACTCACACTTTAATTAAGCGTTTCCCCACTACATATTGGCATGCTTCCATCGAAATATCTTTTAAAGGCTTTAACCTCATCTCACACACAACATTTACTGATAAGACAACCCAGGTTATAGCTCAACAATAAAGATTACTATATCGTTACATTTCCCTATTCCTTAGTCCAATTCATTCATGACCTAGCGATTTTATAGCCTTCATGCATGACAAACAATAAAATTCTTTTTTCAATATTATAAGTAGTTAATATAATAAATATAGTTCTACTCTCATCAATCACGAGGATTGATCAGACAAACTTTCAACATATATCATTGTCTAGCCCTACGGGTTTGCACCAAGATAATCAACATGAGTTAGAATAATTATCTTCTATATGATCTTTAAAATGATGGGCAAATTCTAGTGAGTAAAAAAGGACTCACGCTCATTGGTAGGACAACTGCATGTCCATAACAGTTTCAGTAAAAACAAAATCGACTTTTACCTTTCTTTCCATAAATAAAGTTAATTTGATCTTGCAAGAAAAGTAAACTTACCATTTAAGAATTCAAAAACTTTTCCATGCAACCTAACCAGGTTACCGTCTTCAAAACATATTTGTATATGCGTAGCCATTTTAAAGCAAAACTCGCAATGTACGCACTGTATTCCTTTAAATAAAGATTTTATGCTATATTTTAAAAAAATTAAAATAAACTGCATGTACTTACTGACTCGCTGAAGGCTACTCGCTCTACTAGGTCACCCTCTTGCATTATTTGAAATCTTATCATAGGCACTTTACCACTGACTCAAGGTCAAACTTCTCTCATTCTCTGAAATTTCGGGTTTTGGCCCTTTAGCATACATGCATGTCATTCTTACACAATCGCTAGTTTAATCAATTTGACTCTTAACTCACATTGGTCAACAACCTCCAACACACTTTGTTATATCTATATTCTATCCCTTTAATCATAAAGGTCCTTCCTTAACCATTCTCCCGACCGTCTGTTGACTACGAATGGAATTATTCACTCATTGACTCAATCTGGAGTTAAAGTGCTCCAGACCCCGAACTAATCGACATAACAGACTCCTCATGACAAGGACTCACTGAAACTAGAAATCATCAATAAGCAGATATCCTTCCCAAATGCACCCATCGGGTCTTAACTTAGATTGAATAATCCACACTTTGAACCATACCTTCCACAAGGTTAAATGTCGCTATACCCATCTAGTCTCAACCTTAGTTCTCACAACACACCAAAACCGTTACGGGTAGCACAAGGTTAAATGTCGCTATTCACCATTACCTCATTACTTAATTCAACAAAAGCAATCAAGTGTCCCCACCAATATGTTTCAAATACACTTACAATGAATTACGTACCAAGCACGACATCTTTCAAAATGGATAAATCATGGTTAACTCCCACTTCCATTGCCACACCACTACTAAATCTAACGACAATGATCAAGCATACTCACATACCTGTAAATTCACTTTACACTACACCAGGTGCAATTTGAATTTACCTTACATGAGGTTCTCGATACTATCGCTAAGTTTTTTGTCACACAAAGCTTTCTTAAGGTCTTCCTATATCTTAATTGTGTCCCCTCATACCTAAGTTTAAGATTAGGCCCATCTGGTCACCTAATTCACTTAAACTATGACTCTGATATCAATTGTAACAACCTACTTTGCGGAATAATAAAATTTGACATAAAATAAAACTTCCCAATATCCGGGATACAAAATTTCAGGTCAATCTTGTTACATCATCCGGAATTAACTAATTTAATGATAACAACTGAGAATTCAAACTGTGAATAAACTATAAGGAAGTCGACTATGTTGTTATCTTTTCTCTACTAGGCATCACGCCTTGTCCTTGCTGATATCGCCAAAATTATACATGTTTTGTAACTGCTAAATCAATGGTTTTTCCCCGTTTTTGACCCGTTTTGGTTCATTTGACCTCCGAAAGATGTGAATTCTTTGTTTTGCAGGTTTAGAAGGCACTTGGAACAAAAAGTACGAAAAAAGGCTAAAAATCGAGAAAAGTAGAATTTTGTGGAACATAAAGATCTCGCGATCGCGATATGACAATCTGGCGTCACGAGATGAGCATCACTTGGAGAAATTTCTAGACTTTTCAAAGGTGGCGATCGCGAAATCCTATCTGGCGTCGCTAAAAGTGTCGATTGTTTGAAGAAGCTTACAGAACATACAAGAAACCCTAATTTAGGAAGAGATTTAGAGGCCTCGCTTCTTGAGAGCCCATTCACGAACACGAGGTGTGTCGACTAGCCTATAAATAAAGCCTTCCAACCTCAGTTAGAAATCATCGAGAAAAAGCATCCAGAAAAATATTAAGAGCTAGTAGTTCACAGCTAGGAGAGGAGAGTCGTATGAACCAACAGTTCAAGAAGGTGCTTAATCTCAGCAGAGTGACACCAGTTTGCACCCTGGAGTCGATTTTCTGGTGTATTATCTCCAATTGTTGCACGGTGTGCTTAATGTGTTCATATCATTATTCCATTATCTTAATTACTATGTTTAGCGGCTAGGTTTATCTAGTGCTTGCTATGGTTTGATGAACTTGGATGATGGTTGACTTTGTTTTATTTAATAGATTTATGACTTTTGCATGTTTATTGTTTGACTCCGATTTATGGTTTTAACTGTTGCTATTTGAATTCGTTGGTTGGGTTTATTTATTAGATGATAAATAGACTCCTATCGGTTAATCAACCTCCCTTACCTTTCTCTTTGGTGACCTGGTAAACGATCTCTTAGGTTTAAGTAGATTGGATAGTAGGGTCCAACGACCTGGCCATAGATAGGATAAACCAATTATAAAGGTCTCACATTTGTGCTATGGGCTAGAAGGTTTTCTAGTTAGTTAAATAATATCCTTAGGGTGCTTCGGCTTAAGTTCTTACAATTGTCATTTATCAAAGCCATCACTGTTAAAGTCAAACTATCTAAAAAGGGATTCTTAATCAACCATAGTAAGTACTTGTTTTCTTTATAAGTGAATACTTGTTTTCTTGATCATTAGTTTATTTTTATTGCTTTATTGCTTTCTTAGTTTCTTAAACATTAAAACCCCCCAAAAGATATTTGTTTTGGTTAATTGGTTTAACTGTTTAACTAAAAGGTAGGCAGCTTCACTATTCCCAGTGGTAAGAATGATACATGGACATATCTATGCTATACTATTACCGATCAGGTACGCTTGCCTGTGTGTGTGGTAGTTTGGTAAGGTAATTAAAT
>LUCG01013771.1:0-16339 GCA_001633085.1 Carthamus tinctorius | reverse complement strand
ATATATGTTTTAGGGGTAAAAATGTAAATTTATTTAAAAAAACGGTAAAAAAAGGACAAACGGTCAAAATTTTAAATTCTTACCGTTGCCCAACGTTCACATAGCCTCTCCTCCCAATTCTCAAATAGAACTATAGATAAGCCAATCCAAAAGGGTCAACTAATTTAGGCTACGTTTCTAGAAGCCCATAATAATAAAAAAAATTTGAACAACGCCCATAATAATAAATAACAGCCCAATTTAAACACTGCTGGATCGAAATCAAACCGGTTCGGTTTGAAACCGGACCGGATCGGATTGAAACCGGTAAAAAAACCGGTGTAGTAAAAATCTAGGAACCGATCGGATATCCTGTTTGAAAAAAAAAACCGGTTTCTAGAAAACCGGATTCGGATAGTTTTTGCGCAAAATCGGATAATCGGATTTTCTGTGCACCTCTAGGGAACCTGTGTGTATGTGTGTTAGCTTATCGTTAAAAAAAAAATAATAATAATAATAATAATAATTGAGTTTTTGGTTGATTATCAGAGAGNTTTAAGTTTTTGGTTTTTTTTGTTGAATCGAGAGATTTTTTGGTTGATTTTGAAAAAAAATTTTATTTTTTTATCGAACCAAACATCCTGAACATCTTAAAAAATTCAAAATCACAACATAATTTTTTACACATGTTATCATTTTTATATTTATATTACCAAAATTTTTGACAAATGTGAAAAGATTTATATCATTTTAACGTGATTTTGAATCTTCAAGATGTTGGAGATGTTTGTTTCGAAAACGAAATGAGAATGAAAATGAAAATGAATACGAAAAATGAGAAACAAACAAAAACATACAACAATTTCAAATACAAACAAATTTAATTCTTGTTGTACAAATTTAATTACAGTGGTCCGCAATAGTCTAAATAAATGCTGCATCTTCACCTTCCCACCATTGGATAAAAGAAAGAGCTTTGGATATTTTCTTATCCATAGTTTTAATTCCTAAGTTTATATGAGTCTTATTTATTCTACACCAAAAATGCCCTCATGGTGGTGGTGGCAAGTGATGAACACCAACAAACATGGCCTTACTAGTCCGGTACTAGTCACCATTTTCGTGCTCATCGGGGTGGCCGTTTTATGGTATCGAACAACCCTTTCGAGCAGATTGCCGCCAGGTCCCCGTAACTTGCCGATTGTCGGCTACCTTCCGTTTCTTGACCCTAACTTGCACACGCAATTCACCGACATGGCTCACACTTACGGGCCCATCTTCAAGATCTGGCTCGGAAGCAAGCTCTACGTTGTCATAAACACCCCCGAACTAGCAAAAACGGTGGTTCGTGACCAAGACGAGACCTTTGCGAATCGCAACCTCACAGTTGTTGCCTCAGTAGTCAGTTACGGTGGCCAAGATATTGTGTGGTCCAACAACAACGCATCGTGGCGTAACCTTCGTAAGATTCTTGTGCATGAGGTCCTAAGTAACAAGAATCTCGAAGCTTCTAGGTTTTTACGAAGGGATGAAGTTAGAAAAACAATCAAGGATGTTTATAGCAAGATAGGGACCAAAATCGACATCAAAGAGATTTCGTTCGCGACGATTGCCAACGTTCTAACGAGCATGGTTTGGGGAAAAGATGCCCATCTTGGAGATGAGTTTCAAATGGTGGCTTCGAAGATAGTTGAGATGTTCGGACGACCAAATCTGTCGGATTTCTTCCCTTTTTTGACATGGTTTGACCTACAAGGCGTCGAACGGGAGACCAAGAGGCACGTTAAGAGCTTGGATCGAATTTTCACAAGCATGATCGATGATCGAATCAAATCGAACTCCGAAACGATAGGTGTCACAATTGGGCATGAAGGAAAGAAAGACCTTTTACAAATTTTACTAGAGCTCAAGGACCAAAAGGATACGACATCGCTTGACATCAACAATATAAAAGCACTTCTTACGGTAATTAATTAGCTTTATCCTTTCAAATCGTTTTACAATGTTGTCTATTATTAGATTTCATCTTTAATTTATTTGGATCTCTAAAGTGAAAATATGTTTAAACTTGGTTATTTTAGGACATTATGCTTGCAGGAACTGAAACAACGACATCATTAATACAGTGGGCAATGGCAGAGATTATGCAAAATTGCAACATAATGAAGAGGGTTCAAGAAGAATTAGCTGAGATTGTAGGACCAAACAACTTAGTTGAAGAATCTCATCTTCCGAAATTAAAATACCTAGATGCAACGATTAAGGAAACATTGCGCTTGCATCCTGGAGCCCCTCTTCTCGTTCCACGGTCGCCAAGTCAGAATTGCACGGTAGGCGGATACACTATCCCAAAGGGTTGTACCGTTTTTCTGAATGTTTGGGCAATTTTTCGGGATCCTCGATATTGGGACAACCCTTTGGAGTTTAATCCCGAGAGATTTTTGGCTCGTGAGGGGACAGACAAATATGATTTCAAAGGAAACAACTTAAAGTTTCTCCCGTTTGGATCAGGTAGAAGATTGTGTCCGGGTGTTCCACTGGCTGAGAAAATGCAAATGTACATCTTGGCTTCACTTTTGCACTCCTTCGATTGGAGCTTGCCTAAGGGCGAAGAGCATGATTTTTCTGATATATTTTCCATTGCACTACAGAAAAGAAAACCACTCGTCGCTATCCCATCTCAAAGGTTGCCCGACGTGAACCTTTATATGTAAAATCTTGTTGGACTTGTTCATGCTATTAAGATCCAATCAAGATAACTTGAAGACTCTGAGTTTGGATTCCGCTCTTTCATAAATTCCACTACTGTTAATATGTTGATGGAACTTTTACCGATTTGGACCTAGTATTATGTTTGAATAACTTTTGAACCAATGTTGATTAGATCGTTGAAGTCCTTATAATGGAGTGTGTGTGTGTGTGTGTGTGGGGTATTTAGAATATAGCAAAATAATTAATTTGTACCTAAAATGCAAAACTCTACAAACATGCTATTCAATATACGTTTTAGTGTTTGATTGTTTATTATTTTAACGTGTTTGATTTTGATTTTGTTGTTTGATTATTAGATGTTTGATTGCTTTTGAATTGACTCAATTGAGGTTTTTGAGTGTTTTTTTTATCGTTGTTAAAAAAGATCAAGAATATACAACCCAACGAAAAAAAACAAAACAAAAATTAAAAAACTTCAAAAACGTACCTAAACATGTTGAGAAATACTTTTGAAGCTAGTGGATAAATTGTATAACCATCATCTTTAGTGGTGACCTCAATATTGAAATTATGAATAAGACAAAAGAATATTTGAAGAAGAAAAATGAAAAAACAAAATGAATGAGCAATCTTCAGCGGTCCATAATCCCTACAAAATCCCGATTAAGGAATTATGATCTCTTATACTTTACACATGGCATAACTTGATTGGACGACGCTAGGTTTTTAAGGAATAAGTTTTATTTAATAAAAGAAAATGACTTTAACAAAATAATTAAAAGTAAAAAATATATTAAAACTTATGGTTTTAAATTCCATACAAATAAAGACCAATATTAATATATTTTTAATATACAAATCTTTGAGTTCATTTTAATACTTTTATTATCTTGTAAAAATTAGTGTATATATATATGATGAAAAATTAAATATAAAAAATAATATTTTAGTTTAGATTGGATTGAATGAGATTATGGTTAAATGATAAAAAAAAGTGAGTTGGGTTGAAGTTGAAGATTGTTTAGACAGATGAAAAAGAAAATAATATTTTAATTCAGATTAGATTGAGAGGGATTATAAGTAAATATAGTCTTACAGGTATGAGATTATGGTTAAATGATAAAAAGAAAGTGAGTTGGGTTGAAGTTGAAGATAGTCACGATCCGGATTGCGAAATCAACACTAGTTAGAGACAAAGAGGACAAAGTTAAATGGGTGCTAGACAAATCAAAGAGACTACAACGTTAAAAGGATGAGAAAGATTCAAGACGAGGTAGTGCCAAATACGAGTAATTAAACAATCAAAACAAGATGGAACAAAATTATTCTGAAAAAGATCTGTATCTTTATGTGGAGGGCACATTTGGTCGCATCCCAATTCGGTCAAACTTGGATAAAATAGGAATAGATTTGAACTCAATAATTCTCTGTGCAAGATGCGGCGATGAGATTGAATCGGTAGACCACACGCTAGTGTCGTGCCTGGAGGTCAAACTGTTGTGGAGCCTAGTAGGTAAATGGTGGAAGAAAAGCGTAAACGCATTTGGTACGGCGCAAGAGATTCTTTAAGAAGGTAATCCAAGTGGGGAAAATGATAAATGAGACCCACTTTGGTTTGGAGTGAAATGTACCGTAATGTATCTCATATGGGAACATCAAAACTCAATGGTGTTTGAGGAGAACAAGGGCATATTGTTAGACAAAATTTTCGAGATCCAAAGGAAAACGTTTGAATGGATTTCACAAAGAGTGGGAAAGAAATCATTTGGATTGGGGGAAGTGGCTAGTAGACCCGAACGAGATGTAGTACACGACCCTACGAGAGGATGTAAGGACGAGAGGATCGGGCTGCCATACCTTTGTTGTTTGCTGCATTTTCACTCCAAATTCTGGACAGCGAATGCGGTAATACAAGCTGCAGCCTACAAGTCAGATTTTGGTCAGCAATTTCCGTAGTAATAACTTTGTGTTCTGTATGTTTGCGACTGTGCAATCTGGTTCGTTTTATTTTGTAACTCTTAAAGTTTCCGGTAATAAAATGGTGGTGCCTTTAAAAAAAATTAGAAAAATGGCAAAAAAATTAGAAACGAACTCAAAATCTCAAACGGGCCGTTGCTGGGGACTTGGGGCTTGTGTTGGGCCGGTGTTGAAGGGCCACAAGTCCACAACTCCAAATCTGATATTTGGCCTTATAAAATTTGTGGTGTTTTATTTAATTTGGATGAATCCCCACTAGTGATGGCCAAACCTGACCGATTATTGGTTAACCGATATTCAGACCGGTGCGTAATCGGTTATAAACGGCCCGTCTAGTAACCGGTAAAGGGACCGGATATTATCACCGGTTAAGGATTTTTCCGATTTTTGCATAACCGGTTATAACCGATTTTTATGAAAAAATAATTGCTTTTTTATATTAAAGTGATGTATTTTTTATATTATTAATGTAATTAGTTTAAAAGACTGTTCCAAAAAAAATTGTTTAAAAGTATAATAAAATGTATTTTTAAAGTATTTTGAGTGGTTCAAAATTTATTTATTTTAAAAGTTATTAGAATTAACCATTAATTTTATTTAAAAAAATAGTAAAAAAAAATCCTTAACCGATCTTAACCGGTCAAAGTTAACCGGTTAAAAATAACCTTGACCAGTTATACCCCAAACCCCTTAACCGTAACCGGCCTGTAACCGGTTATGACTTAACCGGTTAAACCGGTGTACTATTTTTAACTGGACCGATCTGTAACCGGGATTTGACCGCCACTAATCCCCACTAGTTAGTAATTATCAACTTATTTAATTATAATTAATTAAATACAGGAAGATCTTATTTAACTAATGGTTAGTTAACTAATCGAATTAAATTCTTATATATCTAATGTATTCATTTAAGTTAGTTTTTGAAACATAAAATAGACAATCATACATATTCTTATATTACAAAAACAAATTGCATTATTGATTCAGATTTCGGACTTTAACATCACCTCTTGAAAATCAGAAATGAAATCAAACTTTGGCACCTCTTAAGACACAAATGCCACCTTAGTAACTTACCAATAAATTAGATTATAAACTAACTTATAAGCTAGCTTATGTGCATACAAATGATTAGCAAAAAAAAGGTGATTTACGTTTGCCAAACGATGCCTTATGAATGGAAATAATCTACAATATTATTTTTTTATGTGGTCTATAAAGTTTAAGGCCGTTTACTAAACGCTTATCGGGGTAAAAGTTTACAATATCACTTACCTTATTGATTAAGCATGACAATGATCGAGAAACTTATGGCACACGTTGCCTTATGAATGGAAATAATCTACAATATTATTTTTTTATGTGGTCTATAAGGTTTAAGGCCGTTTACTAAACGCTTATCGGGGTAAAAGTTTACAATATCACTTACCTTATTGATTAAGCATGACAATGATCGAGAAACTTATCCGGTAAGGGACAAAGCGGGGCTGCAAGGAGCCAAAAGACTCTTACCTGGTAAGTGGGAAACAACTCTTACCGAGTAAGCTCTTAATGGGTTAAAAATATTTAACAACAATTGATTTTCAAGGCTAAGGATCATGTCACGGCAATTGAATATGAATATATTGCCGATAGATGTTTATCCGGTAAGAATTTGATAAATGACATCTTATAAGTTATTTCAAATTATGAGATTTGTACATTATTTATATCATTTTCTCTAATTTTAACATCATAATTATTGAAAAATTTTCAAAACTTTTATTCAAGCGTAATTATTGATGATACCATGAGCCGGGAGGTCAATAGTATTATTGTCACCTTAGTGATAAAGTGATACTGATGTTCTCCTGAGCAGGATAATATTTGGTTATTTGTGGGTGCAATAATTCAAACACCAATAATAGCATTCATAATGTGTAGGTTTTTCACCAAGTTTTTTTTCCTCATCTATTATTGTCACCTCGGTAACCTAAAAACCTCTACATATCTTTACTATGTGAAAAACCTCACCCAAGTTTTTTAAAACTTTTCAGGGTCTCGTAATTTTAACTTTATATCATTTATATTTTTATTTATAAAAATAAATACATTAAAATTAATACAACTACATATTTATTTATATCAAGAAAGTACAATTACATTAATTATGTATTTATTAAGAAAATAGACGTATTAAAAACATTAAAAAATAATACTAAAAAGTTAAAAAGTGAGTTATTAAAAACTCTATAAAAATTATATTAATTGTCAAATTTAATACATTCATATAAAATATATATTTTAATAGTTTTATTAATATATAATAAAATTTAAATATGAACATCTTACATATATTATTAAATAAATCTGATTAATGCAAAACTTTTTTAAAATTTTATAAAGTTAAACTAATTAAATTCGAAAAACCTCCGAAAAAACATGTCGTGCAGTTACGACCTTTAACGAAAAGCCTCACCTAAAAAACCTCATCACTATGTGAAAAACTTCAAATGGAGGTTTTTGCTTTTTGAAAAAACTCCTAAAAAGTTTTTAAAAAGCACATTATGGATGCTCTCTGATGCATATTACTTTTATTTTTTACCGAAGTAATTTAAAATTCCTAGGAAATATACATGTCGTCCACATGTTTTAAAAACTCAACATATTTTTGTATCCCATACTTCTAATTTATAAGTTACATATTAATCATTTATTCTACTAATCGTTACAAAAAAATGACACAACAAGTCCCATGGTGGTGGCGGGTGATGAACATCGATGAACCCGATGCTAGTGTTAGCGATTGTTCAAATTATTGGACAATCAATCGCTCATTCAATCGTTTGGGTTTACACAGTGTGATAATTCGGGAATCCGTTGTGTCCAGGAAACAAGCCCTGATAGAAGTTTTTAGATCAAGGAACTCGATAAGTAAATCCCGGATAAGTGGATCCTGGATGAGTGGTTCTCGGGAGGGATTAGTTCCCAGGTAGTGGTTACCTTGAAGTTTAGTTCCTGGAGAGGATAGTTCTCAATAAGTGGTTACCGGGAAGTTTGGTTCCCTAGAGGGATAGTTCCCTGATAGNAACGGGTAACGAAACGGGTAATGGGTAAATGGTAAAACAAAAAAAATTATTTTGATCAATAAATAATATCGTTAAACCTCAAACATATAAGTAAAATATAAGTTCACAAACATATTCAAATTAAAATATTTTAAAAGTAATATAGAAATTATAAGACAACATTTTTCGTGTATTTAATTTTTTGACTTTTAAAGCGTTTTACTTGATAAAAATCAAATAAAGTACAAATTAACATACGACAACGTTATAAAAAATATTAATAATAAAATTAATATAACTATTTGAATATTTAATTTTATATAATTATACATGTATATATATATATATATCATAACGGGTAACGGGTAATGGATAACGAAAAAAATCATGTATCCATATCCTATCCACTAAAATTTCGGGTAAACGGGTAATGGGTAAGTAGATAAATGGATAAGTTTTTCTTTCTCCATACCCTTATCCAACGGGTCGAAACATAACGGGTAACGGGTGTACCCTTATCCATTGTCAGCCCTACCTGATAGGTTCCTAGGAAGTGCAAATCCTAGATAGCTCGTTCCCCGATAGTGCAGTTCCCGAGTAATTACATAGGAAGAGTATTTAGTGACTTACCATGCCATGTTCTTTTTGGCCAAAGTATAGGTTGACGTTTCAAGCTTAAGTAAGTTTGTAGGGAGCCAGACACATATCAAGTGGGTTCCATTAACAAATTCTTAGCATTTATGCCCTACTACTTGAATTGAATATCATGTTTTATCTAAACATGTTATATGGTTTCTAAACGCTTGTTGTTTAAGTTGCTATATTCGAATGTGGATTTAAGTGCTATATGTGGCGTGTGTGGGTGTACTTGGCCGGGTAGGGTACCTTGTGGTAGATATACCACTTGGGAGTTATTTTTCTAAGTCAGGAATTCGTTTTATGACTTAGGGGTTCGTTTCTTCGAGAGCACTCTACTAATTCACCGTGAAGGGAATGCGATGGGGAATTTTCTATGTTGGCCAAGTATTGCCTGTTTGTGTTTGACCCCAAAGAAAATGGGTCGCTTGTTGCTAAATGTTTTTTATGGCTTTACGTATCGAGCACTGTTGACTGTTTTAAGGGAATTTACTAGACCTTTCGGTCCAACCCTCGTTTTCAAACTTAAAAACATATTTAGATAAGTACATGACTGAGAGGGACTCTTAAGGAAAGACAAAGGTGAGAGCGTGAGTAGGAAGCCTTCAAGTTATAATATTCTAATTTACTTTACTAAAAACTTTGTTAGTAATAAGATAAATTTCCATACCACTTTGAGTTGAGTTCATTTACAAGTTATTTACTTGAAATGTTAAATTATAGCCATTTTGGGCTTTGAAAGTTGAATTGTTTTTTGTTTAGAAATTTTGGACTATTACATAATTGATTAATTTTCATGCTAATTTACAAGTCAAAATAAGACAGTTATTATTTTATTTTATTTTTTGAAAAGAAAGGCAATTATGTATATCACACTATAATCAAATTTCACATAAAAAAATTATGTATATTGTCTTGTTTCTTACTTTTGAAAATTTACTTTAAATGTTTCATTTTTAAAAACATGTATATAATATATTTTTGATGCATTTATAAGATACTTTCAATGCAACTAAAATAACATACAATAACTTTATACATTGAAAAAGATGAGCATGGTATTCTGTGAAGAAAAAAAGCATCTTCAATTTTTTTATTGAAGTTTCTTGTTTGAGATAACATTTTTCAAAAGTAAAACTAGAACTTTTGAATAGGTTTTTCAAGTATCTTTTCTAAATAAAATCATATATTTATCTTAATACAATTTACGTAAAGATAAAAAGAACAGAAAAATCTAATCTTGTTACCTACATCTGTAGAACATTAGAATGTATAGTATTTGTTCAATTGATAAAAAAAATAGTACTTAAGATTTATATTTGAAATTCATGTGACGTACCTAGAATATAAATTTCAAATAACCGTGAAACAAACTTAATAAAACAATTAACAGAAAGAAATTAAAAACTACTGAAACAGTATATTTATATAAATAGCGAGCTTGAGTGTAGCGATTATTATATACAAGTTATAATTCCATTAAAGATTGGCTTCCACATGGGCACTTGCACTTCGCTCTCAACTCAACCATCTAATGAATCCTTGTATACCTAATTTGCTCTTGCATAAATTTTGGAAGAAAAGGTACGGGGTCAATTTAGGTGATGCTAGTTACAAACTATTTTGCGCAAAGTTTATAAATGAAAGTATTACGATTGAAGTTATTTTAAAGTGTTAAATGCAAGAAATAACAACTTATTTTCATAAGTTTATTACTATCACAAAATTTTTATTGCTCGGCCCCCCTCATCAAGGGGGAGTGCTTATCGCTAACAAGAAGTTAATCCACTGATAAGAACTAAATTCATTTTTATTAAGACATTGTATTTTCAAAATCAACTCATCTTTGCAATGGATAATACATTTTAAAAAAATAATTTATATGTGTCCCATAAAACCTAAAATCAAGATTTTTTTATTAATTAAAATATAATAAAATTTATTACTCTTCCGTTGGTACATTGGTAACCATTTTTTAAAAATTCTCAAAGTTTAAAAAAATTCACATCTTTCTATACTTTCTCTATTTTTAAGAATTTAAAAAAAAATGATGTTTAATATAATTTTTTTCCTAAAATACATATTTCTATATTTGTCCCTGAAATAATTATTGATGCGTGGCTACAATAAACCAATAGTCGTCACATGGACATAAATCGTTTATTTATGACGGGTACAATAATTTAGAAGATAACAAAAAATATCTTCAACTTCCACCATGCTTTAAAAACTTTGGATATTTCCAATTTTTCATATCCATACTTTGAAATTTCCAAGCTTATTAATCATACGCCTCATTGACTTTGCATACCATTTCCAAAAATGCCGCAATATTATGTCTCATGGTGGTGGCAAGTGATGAACACCAACACACACCACGTTACTACTCCGGTACTAGTCACCATTTTCGTGCTAATCGGGGCGGTCGTTTTATGGTACCGCTCGACCTTTTCGAGCAAATTGCCGCCAGGCCCCCGTAACTTGCCGATTGTTGGCTACCTTCCGTTTCTTGACCCTAACTTGCACACACAATTCACCAACATGGCTCACACTTACGGGCCCATCTTCAAGATCTGGCTCGGAAGCAAGCTCTACGTTGTCATAAACACCCCCAGACTAGCAAAAACGGTGGTTCGTGACCAAGACGAGACCTTTGCGAATCGCAACCTCACAATTGTGGCCTCAGTGGTCACTTACGGTGGCCATGATATTGTGTTTTCCAACAACAACTCATCATGGCTTAACCTTCGTAAGATTCTTGTCCAAGAGGTCCTAAGTAACAAGAATCTCGAAGCTTCTATGTTTTTACGAAGGGATGAAGTTAGAAAAACAATCAAGGATGTTCATAGCAAGATAGGAACCAAAATCGACATTAAAGAGATTTCGTTCGCGACGATTGCCAACGTTCTAACGAGCATGGTTTGGGGAAAAGATGCCCATCTTGGAGATGAGTTTCAAATGGTGGCTTCGAAGATAGTTGAGATGTTCGGACGACCAAATCTGTCGGATTTCTTCCCTTTTTTGACATGGTTTGACCTACAAGGCGTCGAAAGGGAGACCAAGAGGCACGTTAAGAACTTGGATCGAATTTTCACAAGCATGATCGATGATCGAATCAAATCAAACTCCGGAACGATAGGTGTTACAACTAGGCATGAAGGAAAAAAAGACCTTTTACAAATTTTACTAGAGCTCAAGGACCAAAAGAATACATCGCTTGACATCAACAATATAAAAGCACTTCTTACGGTAATTAATTAATTAGCTTTATCCTTTTAAATCGTCTTATATCATATGTTGTCTATAGTTAGATTTCATCTTTATTTTGTTTGGATCTCTAAACTGAAAATATGTTTAAACTTTGTTGGTTTTAGGACATCATGATTGCAGGGACTGAAACAACGACTTCACTAATACAGTGGGCAATGGTAGAGATTATGCAAAATCTCAATGTAATGAAAAGGGTTCCAGTAGAATTGGCAGAAATTGTAGGACCAAACAACATAGTTGAAGAATCTCATCTTTCGAAATTAAAATACCTAGATGCAACGATCAAGGAAACATTGCGGTTACATCCTGGGGTACCTCTTCTCGTTCCACGGTCGCCAAGTCAGATTTGCACAGTAGGCGGATACACTATTCCAAAAGGTTGTACCGTTTTTCTGAATGTTTGGGCAATTCATCGGGATCCTCGATATTGGGACAATCCTTTGGAGTTTAACCCTGAGAGATTTTTGGCTCGTGAAGGGACGGACAAATATGATTTCAAAGGAAACAATTTAAAATTTCTCCCATTTGGATCAGGTAGAAGATTGTGTCCGGGTGTTCCACTTGCTGAGAAAATGCAAATGTATATCTTGGCTTCACTTTTGCACTCCTTCGATTGGAGCTTGCCTAAGGGCGAAGAGCATGATTTTTCTGATATATTTTCTATTGCACTACAGAAAAGAAAACCACTCGTCGCTATCCCATCTCAAAGATTGCCCGACGTGAGCCTTTATTTGTAAAATCTTGTTGGACTTGTTCATGCTATTAAGATCCAATCAAGATAACTTGGAGACTCTGAGTTTGGACCGCTCTTTCATAAATTCCACTACCGTTAATACGTTGATGGAACTTTTGCCAATTTATAATTTGGACCGTGTATGATGTTTGAGTAACTTTTGATCTATTTTTTTTTTACCGTATCTTTCTAAATGTTTGTTATCTTATATTTGGTAAAAAAGTTTCATTCTTCTTTTTTCATTTTTTCGTGAAAAACAAGTCGAGACACAATTATCAAGAACTTTTATTTGATTGCTAAACTCGCTAAAACCACTCGCGTGGAACTGGTTTCCCTTAACACGCTTACGGAGATTCTACTTGATGCAGTCAAGAATCAAATCACCACGAAGACATGGAGATGCAAAAGTTGAAGTCTCATAATGGAGTGTGTCTGGTATTTAGGCATTGTTTGGTAAATCAAAAGTAGCTTATAAGCTAACTTATTTTTTGTGTACATATTTGGATGGACGAAAAGTAGCTTATAAGCTAGCTTATTGATAAGCTACTTGAATGTAGCTTTTTTGAGTTTTTTGTAGCTTTTTTGAATTATACTCTTATTAATATTAATTATTATACTCCAATATACTCTTTTTGGTCATTTCACATACCCATAAGTTAGTTTTTGCCAAACATAATTTGTTCATAAGTTAATTTATCAGCTACCAGCTAGCTTATCAACTAGTTTGCCAAACATAGCCTTAGAATATTACAAAATAATTAATTGTACCTAAAATGCAAAACTCTACAAGCATGCTATTCAATATACGTTTTAGTGTTTAATTGTTTTTTATTTTAACATGTTTGATTTTGATTTTGATTATTAGATGTTTGATTGTTTTTAAAATTGACTCAATTGAGGCTTTTGATTGATTTCTTTTATCGTTGCTAAAGAAGATGAATAATATACAACTAAAAAAACAAAACAAAAATTAAAAAACTTCATAAACGTAAATGTGTTGAGAAATACTTTTGAAGCTAGTCGATAAATTGTATAGCCATCATCTTTAGTGGTGATCTCAATATTGAAATTATGAATAAGACAAAAGAATATTTGAAGAAAAAAATGAAAAAACAAAATAAATGAGCAATCTTCGGCTGTCCCTAATCACTACAAAACCCTGATTAAGGAATTGTGATGTCTTTTACTTTACACATGGCATAACTTGATTGGACGACGTTAAGTTTTTAAGGAATAAACCTTATTTAATAAAAGAAAATGACTTTAACAAAACAATTAAAATAAAAAATATATTCAAGTTCAAGGTTTTTAATTCATTACAAATAAACACAAATATTAATATATTTTTAATATACAAATATTTGAGTTCATTTCAATACTCTTATTATCTTGTAAAAATTAAAAAAATATACATATGATGAAAATTAAATATAAAAAATAATATTTTAGCTTAGATTGGATTGAGTGAGATTGGTTAAATGGTAAAAAAAGTGAGTTGTTGGGTTGAAGTTGAAGATTGTTTAGATGGATGAAAAAAAAACAATATTTTAATTGAGATTTGGTTGAGAGGGATTACAAGTAAATATAGTCTTAGAGGTATGAGATTATGGTTAAATGATAAAAAAAAGTGAGTTGGGTTGAAGTTGAAGATAGTCACGATCTGGATTGCGAAATCAACACTGGTTAGAGACAAAGAGGACAAAGTTCAATGGGTGCTAGACGAATCAAGGGAGTACAACGTTAAAAGGATGAGAAAGATTTAAGACGAAGTAGTGCCAAATACGAGTAATTCAACAATCAAAACAAGATGGAACAAAATTTTTCCAAAAAGGATTTGTATCTTTATGTGGATGGCACATTTGGGTCGCATCCCAAGTCAGTCAAATTTGGATAAAATAGGAATAGATTTGAACTCCATTAATTCTTTGTGCAAGATGCGGCGATGAGATTTAAAAGGTAGACGCTAGTGTCGTGCCTGGAGGTCAAAATGTTATGGAGCCTAGTAGATAAATAGTGGAAGAAAAGCGTAAACGCGTTTCGTACGGTGCAAGAGATTCTTCAAGAAGGTAATCCAAGTGGGGAAAATGAGAAATGAGACCCACTTTGGATTGGAGTAAAATGGACCGTAATGTATCTCATATGGGAACATCGAAACTCAATGGTGTTTGAGGAGAACAAGGGCAAATTATTTAGACAAAATTTTCGAGATCTAAAGAAAAAACGTTTGAATGGATTTCACAAAGAGTGGGAAAGAAATCATTGGATTGAGGGAAGTGGCTCGTAGACCTGAACGAGATGTAGTACACGACCCGACGAGGGGATGCAAGGACGATTGCCAACGTTCTAACGAGCATGGTTTGGGGAAAAGATGCCCATCTTGGAGATGAGTTTCAAATGGTGGCTTCGAAGATAGTTGAGATGTTCGGACGACCAAATCTGTCGGATTTCTTCCCTTTTTGACATGGTTTGACCTACAAGGCGTCGAATGGGAGACCAAGAGGCACGTTAAGAGCTTGGATCGAATTTTCACAAGCATGATCGATGATCGAATCAAATCGAACTCCGAAACGATAGGTGTCACAATTGGGCATGAAGGAAAGAAAGACCTTTTACAAATTTTACTAGAGCTCAAGGACCAAAAGGATACAACATCGCTTGACATCAACAATATAAAAGCACTTCTTACAGTAATAATTAGCTTTATCCTTTCAAATCGTTTTACATCGTATGTTGTCTATTATTAGATTTCATCTTTAATTTATTTGGATCTCTAAAGTGAAAATATGTTTAAACTTGGTTGTTTTAGGACATTATGCTTGCAGGAACTGAAACAACGACATCATTAATACAGTGGGCGATGACAGAGATTATGCAAAATTGCAGCGTAATGAAAAGGGTTCAAGAAGAATTAGCAGAGATTGTAGACCAAACAACATAGTTGAAGAATCTCATCTTCCGAAATTAAAATACCTAGATGCAACGATTAAGGAAACATTGCGGTTGCATCCTGGAGTCCCTCTTCTCATTCCATGCACGGTCGCTAAGTCAGAACTGCACGGTAGGCGGATACACTATCCCAAAGGGTTGTACCGTTTTTTTGTATGTTTGGGCAATTTTTCGGGATCCTCGATATTGGGACAATCCTTTGGAGTTCATTCCCGAGAGATTTTTGGCTCGTAAGGGGATAGACAAATATGATTTCAAAGGAAACAACTTAAAGTTTCTCCCATTTGGATCAGGTAGAAGATTGTGTCTGGGTGTTCCACTGGCTGAGAAAATGTAAATGTATATCTTGGCTTCACTTTTGCACTACTTCGATTGGAGCTTGCCTAAGGGCGAAGAGCATGAATTTTCTGATATATTTTCCCTTGCACTACAGAAAAGAAAACCACTTGTTGCTATCCTATCTCAAAGGTTACCCGACGTGAGCCTTTATATGTAAAATCTTGTTGGACTTGTTCATGCTATTAATATCCAATCAAGATAACTTGGAGACTTTGAGTTTGGATTCCGCTCTTTCATAAATTCCACTGCCGTTAATATGTTGATGGACTTTTACCAATTTATAATTTGGACCGTGTATGATGTTTGAATAACTTTTGGTCTATTTAATTTGTATCGTATCTTTCTAAATGTTTGTTATCTTATATTTGGTAAAAAAAAGTTTCATTCTTCTTTTTTCATTTTTTTTTGTAAAAAACAAGTCGAGGCATAGTTATCAAGAGTTTTTATTTGATTGCTAAACTCGCTAAAACCACTCAAGTGGAGCTGGTTTCCCTTAACACGCTTAGGCTATCGGTAGCGCCCCAGTCGGTGGGCTTCCAAATCGGGCTCGGCGGGCTGCAGTATAGGGGGTGGGCTCATAGTGGGCTTCAAATGTTGGTTATGGGAAACCGATGAAACCAATCCCCTCTATCTCCTTCTTTCTCTCTATCTCTCTCTACACTCCTTCTCTCTCTCTCTTTCTTTTATATATATATAT
>LUCG01013760.1:0-12475 GCA_001633085.1 Carthamus tinctorius | reverse complement strand
TTTTTCATAGAAAATTTTTCTGGAAAACAGAAAATTTTTCCACAACTAAACACACCCTTAATACTTGATTCTCTGTTTTAGAAAAAATATAGCAATTCTGCTCTAAGAGGGTAAGAACTATTTGGCACGAAATTTGAGAAAGTTACCTTTTAATCCCTCAAAATCTTGGCTTGATTATGACTCTTCTTGCACCTCTTCATCATTATCTTCTTCTGCTAGGCCTTGTTCTTTTTCTTTTTCTTCTGAATGTCTATGTTCAATGGACTATTGATTCTTGATCAGCAATCCATTTGAGTATTATCTATTATTTAGTGTGCTTAAATTGAAATGCAAAAAAATATCAATAAAAAATAGAAAATTTTTACTAAAACAATGCAACCATAAGGGTGGTGGCGTACTTGAAAAAGGCCTAGGGAATGTGGTGAAATATCTCATCTACCCCGTGTTTGAATCTAGGCGCTAGCATTCTGTGGCCAGGCCCAGGATTAGTCTTAGAAAGCCGTAATATAATTTCCAAATTGCCAAGGATGTAGTCTAAGTAAAGTCTAGATGAACCTTATCCAATAAAAACAATGCATAAATAGTCTACTTACAATTAAGGCAAACATAAATTACAATTAACATCAATTATGATAAAAGTGTTGTAAAGATTGTAATCCTTTTAGGGAATGTGGTATTACAATACCATTAACTCGAGACTTGGGATTATATGGGATCATATAGTTTTCGTGAGACTCATAAAACCACATAAATAGCATAAACACTCACAACACAATATTATGAAGATAAACCCTCCATTGCTTCACCCGTCACCTGCCTAACAAAAAGTTAATAATTAGGCATCAATTAACAAACGTTAATCCTAACAATTAATAATTAACAAAATGAATAACAATTATATGACAATTAACAAACCGTAACTCTAACAATTAATATATAACACTATACAAAAAATTGACAATGAAACTAGGTTAAATTTTTTGTAGAAACCTTATTTTTATTGGGGATCGAAAAAATACATATAGTTACAAAAGTAAAAATTTTAATATATATAAAATCAAAAAATTTAAACTTGATGGGGGTCAATTGACCCCCTTGGCCAAACAGTAGGTCTATATCTAAGACCATTTTTGAAGCTCCTAAGGAGAAACTACGGGTGAAGATAGAGCAGCTACCTATGGCTCAAACATCCAACCCTCAGGTAACTAATGGTCCAATGCTTCTTCTTCTCCTTTTTCCACTACAGGTGTTACAAAACAAAATTCAACCCGTGTAAATAAAATTTATGTACAAGTTTTACGTCGTTAGAACATGAACGAACCGTGTAGTATAATTCCGAAATTGCATTGATAATTGTTAAAGTTTGTGGATGTCCCTTTGGTGTAATTTGTAATCATATTGTCTATCATCACATTTAACTTTTAAACTACATTTTAGTAAATATACTGCAAATTAATTAGTTAAAATTATACATAAAAGTTGAGACATAAAAGTTCCATAAAAAGGTATTGTGTTCATTTGCAATGTATTTTACATCATTAACAAATATTCAAACAAAAACGTATATATTCCAAAACATAAAATCTATGCAACATACCGCATGTAGGCTGATAATCAAAATCTGTACAAACTAAAAGAACTAAACTTTGTAAAACATGTATACTTTTCTTTATATCTGCTAACCATAAAATGGAGAATTTTTACTTATAACCTATATATATGTTATATATGTTGCATATGTATATATGTATGATCATGATAAAACATCCAAAGGTTGAGCTTCTCGAGCAACTTTGATGAAAACGTCCTCCAGAGTTGTGTCAGCAAGCCCCCACGCCTGAACGTTGAACTTGCTTTTAGCCTTCTCTACTGCTCCAAAAACATCTGCTATTTTGATGCCTTCTTTTGGCAATTCAAACTTCTGTGTCCCAGATATTTGGTATATCTTGTTAGCCTTCGGTGATAGACCCTTTACCAAATCTTCAACTTCCGCTTCGTGATTTGATGATGTTGTCATTGTGAACACATAGGAACCTCCGTATCTACCCTTTAACTGCATATCGTCATCCAAAACAAACATAGTAAGATACAATGGTCATAAGAATAAAGAAACCATATGTTGATTAATTAATGGAGCTTGGAAATACGATATTTATCTTGTTTCAGGACCTATAATGGATGGTCTATATGCAAATGGGAGTATGCGACTAGACCGGATGGGATAAGAGTGAGGTAGGCAGATGAAAGAATTGTGGAAGATTCTAGCCTTCTAGGATTTTAATTTAAAATGGGTAGTTTAGTAATTTAACAATCACGTCTCATCTCCCTTACTTTTGTTCCTTCTATTCTCGTGGGACGGAAAGATGGGATTTTTGTCCCACTTTGGACATGTCATATCCAAGTTCGGTACAATGTAGGCCCAAACATGGTACAAGTTTTTGTACTATCCTATCCTGGCCCATGTAGTAAAAGCACCCTAGAAAAACAAGAATACGTTGGATTTGAACTCACAAACAAGAATACGTTGGATTTGAACTCACCTTTATGCGATGGACTAATGTTACTTGTGTTTTTAGCTTATCTAAACGGTACTAAGAAATCAAAGTTGGTGTTGTAATTATTGTATATGTAAATATCGTTTCATATAGGCAGTTAGGGAAGTCCGGATGGGAAGATATGTAACAATTTGTTTGCATATGCATGCATATATTGAAGTAAGTGAGTGAGTGCAACCAGGTATAACTTTTACACAACAAAATGAAAACTAGCAGTACCTCTTTAGGATTTCCAACACACTGCAAGCTGCCATCTACAAAAATCCCCAACCGATCACAAAGATGTTCTGCTTCCTCCATGGAATGTGCTGAAACATTTGTATTCACCATATCAGGTATATATTAATTTGCAGAAGGGAAGAATGCTTGAATCATCAAGAATACAAGTTCAAAAATTGTGAAGAAAAGTGACATTTTAGTCTTAAGTTAATTATTTGATGATGGAGGGATTACTAAACAGGCAAGATCCATAAGAGTTTTCCTTTTCCTTAAAGGGCATATTAGCAGTTGTAAGTTTGTGCAGCAAGCATCCAAATTAATAAACGATCATTCACCATTAGGGTATGTTTGGGAAACTAGCTAATAAGCTAGTAGCTGTTGGCCGACGAGCTGTTAGCTAAAAACAAGTTGTTGACTAATTTGATAGTTGTTAGCTAACAAACAAATAATGTTTGGTAAAAACTAGCTGATGAGCTAGATGACAATGTAAAATGATTGGAAAAATACAAGGAGCATGAACTGAAAAAAGCTTTTAGGAGCTTATTGAAACTTTACTTGAAATAGCTTTTCAATAAGCTAGTCTATGGCTAATTAAACGAGGTTTTTTCAATAAGCTCAGAAAAATAGGCTAGCTTATGGTTGCCAGGCATGGCCGTAGGTGACTGCTCATTAAATTGTATATAGTTATTGTTGATATTTGATAGCTTTTAACCACTTTCTTGCTCATCTTCTTGGCTTATTGAAAGGAAAGGGTATTAGAGAATTACTGGTGAGGATGATTGCACGGTTTTGTTTAGCGCGCTTCACCACGTTCCATAGATTGTTTCTTGAAGCTGGGTCCAGCCCGGTACTGGGCTCATCCATGTACACAACCTAGAAATGTTGTTGGATATCAACATTAGCGAGGCATGACAACAGATAGTCGGAAAGTCAAGTGAATAGGTAGAAAGTCAACGGATACCTTGGGATCTCCAATCAATGAAATGGCAACACTAAGCCTCCTCTTCATGCCTCCACTGTACTTCCCGGATTGCTTGTCAGCAACCCCACCACTGAACAAATTGACACTTCGAAGAGATTCTTCGACTGCCTGAAAAAACAGCATTTAGAAGTAAATAAGTTTTTTAGAATCCGAAAAACCCAGAATAATTAAAGATGGTGGTTTAAACAGTTTTATCTCCCCATATTTTTTTATAGGACGCCACATATGTTTAATGTGCTACTATACCACTTTATAGGACTTACGTTTACAGCACCAAATATCGTGAGTCCTATGTAAAAGTGTGATAATAATTCGGATAGGACGCTTTTGGACGTCCAAACATGTTTTTAGGACAATTTCGATACAAAGCATCCTATTTGTCTTTTTATATACAATTTTATGAGAAAAATGTCTCTTATAAACAAATGTCCTATAAAAAGATGTGTTCCACAAGCCGCTTCCTAAAAGTTTCCTAGAATAAGCTAATAGAACATTTTATTTCAAAAGTATCCAAAAAAACCAATCTCCAAATATGTGCTACCATCCTATTGTAACATCTTTATATATGGCGTACAATTGTTTGGTTCTATAAACTTGAGTCTTATAAAGCATTCATGACATTTAGACATCTTTGGCGTCCTATAAAGTCAATTTTGTTGTAGTGTCGTCACCACTAGCACATTGTAGGTACTTAACTGATGCAAATTACGCTGCAAGAAAAGGTCTGAAAGTGAATGCCAACTTACTTGTGTCAAGGCGGTACCCTTGAGGTTTTTAAGCCTTCCATAAAAAAGAAGATGCTCTCTACCTGTTAGGGTCTCCCAGAGCAGGCTATATATAACAAATGTTAGTAATAAGGAATCAAATTGAACTTTTCTAACCAACATAATTAGTATAATAGGAACTTTTGATGTTGCTTTCAAAAGGGATTTTGGTACTTACTCATGCTGAGGACATACACCCATGTTGGCATATATCCCATCCATGTTGGTTCGTATATCCAGACCCCGAACATATGCTGTGCCAGAGCTTGGCTTGATGAGCCCAATCATCTGTCAACACCACCACACTTTTCTTAGTTTCAGATTTCTCATAAAAGAGAGCGAAACCAAATAGCACATTCCATAAGAAAGAACATTAAAGCATAGTCGAGACTCGAGAGTTATAGAAACAACTTAGACAAAAAGGCGACACTACAAGTCTATGACAAAATCAGCTTTATATGATGTCAAATTTGTCTAAATTTCCTAATAGAGCAGTATATAAGACTTAAGTTGACAGGACTGAACAAGTGTGCGTCCTATATAAAGGTGTTACAATAAGATGTTAGGACGTATTTGGGCATCTTATAAAAAAGCTAATAGAGCACTTTTGAAATGGGTCTCCTCTGAACACGTGTATTTTCGACACTCAGCTTTAGAGTACACTTCTGCAAATAATAGGGAGTTATATTTCAAAAGTGTTCTAAAAAACTTGTCAGGACACCCGAAAACGTTCATTCAACTTATTGCGACACCTTTACATTGGATGCACAATTGTTTGGTCCTATAAATGTATGTCCTATGAAGCAGTCTATTAGAACATTTAGACATATTGGAGTTCGATAAAGCCAGTTTTGTTGCAGTCGAGAACTTAATCATGCATCTCCATGGATAATAGAATATGCAGCTATGCTCCCATCTGTTTGGTGTTGAAATAAACAAGACCATATTGTGAATTAAGATTAAATGATGCTTTACACTGACCATATTGATGAAGGAGGTTTTGCCAGCACCATTGGGACCAAGCATACCAAAGCACTCCCCTTGAGATAATGCAAGTGACAAGCCTCTAACTGCAAATTTCTCAGGGTTTCCGTCCCTTCTGGGATACACCTTTTTGAGGTTATCGCAGACAATTGCATGACTCGTGTCTTGTTCAACCAGCAACTGCTCGACCCTCTCTCTCTGATAAAAGGTGAAAGGGGAGAGAATTGATATTTAACAACGGTCAGAGAAAACAATAAACAAAGAAGATTAGATTAAAAAAAAAAAAAAACTTCAGAGAAGGTATGTTGAACAACAGATAGCAGACCGTATACTTTGGGCACTAGTTTCATATGAAGAGAAAACAAAGCATACTAGTTTCTTACCATTTTGTTACTTAAAATACTATTTAAAATAATCCAAAGCTAGTAAGGACGTAGTACTTGCCTCTTGGTTAACATCAGGCTTCTCCATCTGCACATATACTTTTGAGCCCTGCCTTTGTAAACTGGGTTTCCTGAACGATAGCGAAGGCTTTCTTTTGAACTTCTCCAAGAAAAAAAGTGGACTTTTCCGAGCACCACTTCCAGATGCTACAACCTGGTCAATATAGTATGCAACAACAAAAACCACCAGCCATTCCACAACCATGATTACCAAGACACGAGCCATCTCATTATTGCTGTCACTTAAATTTTTCCAACGCATGCCTTGAGTCCCCATATAGTTTCCAGTAAAAGCATACTGTGAAAACTCATATAATCCAGCGTATAGAGAAAAACCTGGATATAACTCCATCACCACAATCCAAAATCCTACAAAAACAGAATGATCAACCTCATCGCAATCAGAGTGTGAAGAAATATAATATCATATATAGCTCTAGAAAAAGTCGATGTTCAATGCCACTATACTTATTTGCAACATGATCAGATCAAGACTACATTATTTGCACCTTTACTTACTTGGAAATGATGTATCTTGAAGGAAAAAATGGAAGAAGAATTCTCCCAAGAGACCAGTTCCAAAGACAGTAATATACCCCACAACTGCCATGATCATATCATACAAATCATAACCCGGATGTATTTCTATCATTCGTAGAAAAAAGAATTGAACAACTCCATAAGATATGGAAGATATGACAACAAACCTGCAGCAGTCTTCACATTAGAGAAGAATGCAGCCACTAGAAAAGCCAGAGAAATTTGTAAGTTTATGTAGATGACATAGAACACAAATTGAATGCTGTAGTCATTCAATGTGAAGAACTTCAACCCTGAAATGAATATAAGGGGCATTAGTTAAGTAAACTATAACAGTAAGAAAAAGAAATGCAGTTCAGTGTTCGCTGATTTGTACCTACAACTGAGCCAAAGACCACGAAACAGAACATGTACACCAAAGATATGGCAAGAAAGTATGCATAAGAAATCATCCAATAAGGACCGTCGCCAAGCCCATGCATTTTCATCATGATCCTTAAGTTTTGTTGTTTCTCATACACCAGAGCTGTTAGTACAATCTGCAAGAAGTATAGCAGTTTATACTTAAAATGTTTGTGTTGGTACATCGGGTCCAAAACTAATTAAGTACGTTAAAAGAATAATTTTGTGGTCTTTTTGGATAAGGGAATAAATTATGTTAACCTCCCCATAGGATTGAGCGTGGATAAAATATAAGCAAATATAAGTTGCATAAAGTGCGGCCAAATATAGACAAATTAATAGATAATCATCCTATCATTGGAGAGCATCGAAGTATCGAGCCGAAATCTTATAGAAAATTAAGGGGCTGTTTGTTTACCTCTTAATAGTGCCATTAAGAGACAACCTTTGAACCGCTAAGAGGTGAATCTTGTTTTGCAAAAAAAAAGAAAATTCTGCCTCTTAATGATTATAAAACCCTCCGAAGGGTTTGGTATCTTAGGCCTCCCTTATCCATTCAGCCCCCTATTTTCATTCTGAACAATTACCAAACAACCATATTCTATTCTGCACTATATTATAAGAGTCTCCTAATTATTCTGATCACTTATCCCGCACCAAACCATTCCACAACTAACAAAAGCCCCTAACTATCGGCACTATTCGTTATAAAAATTGAAACGAAGAAATTAGATACATAACGGGTTTGTCACCAGCTCCTACACCTTGTATAGACATACGATACTGAAAACTGACTATAGTCACCATTAATAAAAGCATGCTGAAGCTAATTGAAGAAGAAAACTAAATAGAGAATTAATCAAATATCAGATAGAAAGAAATAGCAAAGAGATTTTTGAGGTCATTGAAGATAATAGTTTATGATATGTTGATGTGGGGAAAAGAAAGAACATGGTCACAGATTAGATTGACCATAAGAGAAAACTCCATTTGTTGGCACTTAATCTAAACAATATATTTATCCACAAAAACATCTAAATGATTGAAAAAAAAATTACTTACAGGGAATAATTGCAAAATGACCCATGTAAAGAACAATGGTCCAAGAAGAGAAGAGAAATCCAGCCTGATCTCGGTTCCAGGTTTGGGTGTCTCCTTTACAAATTCAAACAACATTTGTGTGGAAGGCCCGAGCAGAAGTTGTAGGTAAGCATTTGAAACCTGTATGCATATGGGTTGCAAAGGTTAAAATCTAATCAGAGTTATGGTTTTCATTATCTCAATTAACTCCTATTTGGCAGAGCTAAGTAGCTAACATTATATGCCCACAATTAGATGCTATCTGATTAAGAAAAGAAAAAATATTCTTGCATTCCAAGGAACAGTTAATTTCTTCTTTATATAGAACAGGTTTTTGTTGTAACAACATAAAAAGGAGGCTTTCTCAAATATATGTTAACTCAGATGCACACTAACGATACCCGTAGCCTTGACTAAAAAATTGATTAATTCTTGTGTAGAATAAGAATTGTATACATGCTGCAAGTTTAGATTGTGTACCAAATTTATTGAGCGAGGAACACGGACCAGTCCAGATGGACCATTTCCTGTGTCATTCTTGTAGGTAGAGTTGTACCACACCGTCACATTAAAATTATTGATATTCGAATTTGACAAATCATACGCTGTGGAAATGTTAAAATAAATAAATTAAAATCAAAGCCAGATCATTGAGATAGTAAATGCAATCAAAGTATGATTGGATCAACCAACCTGCTAATATCTCGTTTATTTTCTCTTCAGAATTTCCCTTCCTGTATCCAGTATATAGCTCATTATTAACATCAGAAGAGCTGTTGCGCCACAAATGTAGACCTTGAACGCATCTAATTTCTACGTTAAAAAACAAGATCACTTAGATAATAACAATATGAACATATCATGACAGTTTGTAAGCATGTGTGTGTGCAAATATCGGATAGAGAGGGATAAGATGATCAATGACAACTCCAGGTTCCGAAAAGCATCCAACATACGAGACACTGTAATTCATCAGTCCAAAGCTACTCTTGCTAGAATATGTTGCTACCGGTACTGTCTTAACCATTTGCACCATGCCATCAGCAACATATCATTTGTAACTCTTGCTGATACATAAGCTACTACAAATGCATGTGTGTGAAGAAAAAATCTACCTCTAAACAATTCATACCTTTCTCTACTTCCAAGAACGCTACCGGAACTGAAATAGAAAACGTGGAGTTGGCTCCACACTGAGATTGAACATAGTAGAGCGGAAGATCTGAGAAGAACGCCGGCTCAAGGTAGTTGATTCTATCAGTCTTTGAAGCAGAACCCTGGTATGTTTCAATGCATCAAGTCGGAAGAAAAAAAAAATTGATTTAATTCCCATCACATAAATTCATTAATCTGAATAACCACAGTTGCAAGATGCAAGTAACTAACCAATATAGCACCAGTCAGGCCATTGGCTGAATTGAAATTGGTTGAAATTGGGAACATATTTCTAGCCAAACCTGTCAGATACAGTACAAAATCAGTTGATCAGGATGTCAAAACAGAATGTGAACTGACATAAAGGCTGTGTTTGGCAAACTAGCCGATAAGCTAGCGGATAGATGATAAGCTGGCTATTGACTAATAAGGTAGCTAGTAGCTGTTAAGCTCATGGACGGATCTAATTAGGGGCACACGGTGGCACGTGCCACCGTATTGTTCCTCCGTCATAGTGTAAAAAATATAGGGTTGTGAAAAGTGCCACCGTATTAATTGCTATGTGCCACCATATATATTTTGAAACTGCAATAAAAACATAAATTTTCCTTGGTTCAGTTGGTTAGTTCCTTGCCTTTTAAATGTGAGGTAGACCTTTCATTTAAAATGCAATGAACTAACCACTAACCTAATATTGACTTTTGAAAAATACCTCTATATATGTTTTTTAAAAGTTAAATGGTGCCACCGTTTGAAATTTTCTCTAGCTCCGTCCCTGGTTAAGCTAGCTTATGAATAAATTATTTTCGGCAAAAACTAGCTTATGAGTATGTAAAATGTCAAAAAAAAGGTATCTTGGGTTATAATAACTAATATTGATAAAGGTATAATTGGAAAAGGCTACAAAAAGCTCTTTGAAACGCTACTTCAACTAGCATTTCAATAAGCTAGCTTATGGTCTATCCAAACATGTACTAGTTTATCAGCCAGCTTATTTTTGCCAAACACAGCCTAATAAGAGTTTTCAAGAGATAAAGTTTGACATACTGGCTCCAAGAGATTGATTATTCCCAGTCATAAGCACAGTGGTAGGACATGAACCTGTACTTCTACAAGAATCATCAGGCAAGTCTCCAAACGACATAAAATCGGTTCCCACAGCACGATACCGTGGATCCGGTAACTGTAACACCGGAGGCCATTCGGGCGGGCTAGGAATCGAACAGGTGGCCACCTGATCCAAATCCGAGTACTGAATCCCGCACACTCTCTCGCATTGACCATCCCCATCTTGATCAACACAAGTGCAACCACATTTGTTAGAGGGCTTATCCAACTGGTTGTTGATTATAGCTTGTAGCAGCACAAGTAACAAACACAGAACGATTGGGAACGCTATAAGCCTCAGATTCGTCTTAAAATTCCTCCTCTGATTCCAATAACAAAAATGACAATAAACAATTAACCCTTAAAAAGCTAGCACTGATATATCCATCAAATCGAGACATGAACAAAAAGTCAAAAATTAAACCTGGAAAGTGAGATTCTTTCTGAACAAGGCGTTAGCCTGTGTCCAGAAACTAGAGGAACCGTTGGATGGTTCCGCCATTGATGCACCTCAATCTCTCTTTCTCTCTCTCTACTGTTTCTCTCTCACACACTAACACATGAAACACACAGTAATAGGGTTGAAATCGTGACCGTTAATTTGGAATCTGGCGCCAAAAAAAGAAAGGAAGAATTGGGGAGAGAAATCGAAAGGCGAATCGATTTTGATTCGATTGGTTATGTGGATGCCTTTATGTATTATAGCTATATATAAATTTTACTGACTAAAATGACGGTATTGTCCTTATTCGCCTGATCTGATTTGATTTGATTAATTAAGGTTATGTTTTAATTGACAACTATACCCTTGTATGATTTCGCGGCCCCTATAATACCACGAAGTTTACATTACGGTCCAAAGTTTTGGTTTGACTTTACCAAAACACGCTTTAGGAAATAAAATTCTGTTTCTTTTTATTTGTACTTTTATTAGTAAAGTAACGGAAAATGACGTTTTGGGTTTTATTAAATTGTGTAATTTGGTTCTAATGATCTATGGGCAATACTATTTACATCCTTAAGTAGCGACGACACCCTAGGTTGGGCGGGGGGCTCGAGCCATCGGTGTGGCCAACCCGTCATAGCCGTTGTGTGTTGTGTGTTTAAAATAAAATAAAAAAGTGAGAGGGTTTGTGGGTTGGGATACTAACAGAGAGCGCTCCAGATGACTTATAGTGGGTTTATTGTAAGCTGATGTGGCGCTTATGTGGCAGATGGCTCAGAGAGCTCGGTTACTGATAGTCTTATAAAGGGAGAATTACATCTATATCCTTACAAACTTACAAAATTACATATATATCCTTGCAAACTTATAAACTACACATATATCCTTGTAAAATTTAACTAATTACACATATATCCTTATACCCCTTTTATTTATTTTTAAACTATTTTAAAATTATAAAAAAATATCTTTAATATAATTTACATGTTAAATCCTCAATCTACCCTTACCCTTCTAAATCAAAATCCCCATACACAATCTGTTCATCTTCCTGTTATCCACTTCGATTCATCTTGCCCTCTAGAATAAGTACATTAATGGCTGATTAATTTCAAAAATCCTATGATTTCGATTGATATAATTATGTGTTTTTGATTGAAGCTTAAACGCAGATTGAAGCTTAATCAATAAATTTCGATTGAAGGTTAATCGCATTCAAAAATCCATGTAGAAACTCCCATCCTAGCATTAATTAAGAATCATGTACATTAATGGCATATTGAAGCTTAATCGATGAATTTCGATTGATGCTGAATCGCAATAAAAAAATTCACGTAGAAATGCCATCCTAACATTAATTAAGAATCAAGTACATTAATTGCAGATTGAAGCTTAATCAATGAATTTTGTTTGAAGCTTATTCGATTGAAGCTTAATCGCATTCAAAAATTCATGTGGAAACTGCCATTCTAACATTAATTAAGAATCAAGTACATTAATTGCAGATTGAAGCTTAATCGCATTCAAAAATTCATGTGGAAACTGCCATTCTAACATTAATTAAGGATCATATGCATTAATGGCAGATTGAAGCTTAATCAATGAGTTTCCATTGAAGCTTAATGATAGATTGAAGCTTAATCGATTAATGATTTTTTTTCCTTACTATTAGGATTAATGATATGTCCTTACCAAATTTGATTGCTTTGCCATTAATGAATTCTTGGTCACCGATTAGGCTATACGCAGCGGAGGAGCTCGGGTTGAGCGGGTAAGCCCGCCGGGTTCCGGCGGCACCG
>LUCG01013752.1:0-14705 GCA_001633085.1 Carthamus tinctorius | reverse complement strand
GCCCTATTCTAGAGGGACCCACTATTGAACAAGGAGTGCACACTCCGAACCAAGCCCTAGCCAACCTCACAGAGGACATTTCTTCGTCCTCTGATGAATTTTTCTACCGGGTACCCTCTCTCACTTCATCACTGACAGGATCGATAAGATTAAAGCAAGAATCTAAAACAACTCAGATAATATTGCTAAAGAAGTTTGCGGAATAACACTTTAACAATCAATTAAGAACAATGGAAAGCAAATCACTTGTATATTTATTGAAATTCGAATGATTACAATCAAAAGCCCCAATCTACTGATAAGAATCAATAGACGTGCAACATTTCTCTATTGCAGGGATCAAGAATAATCTTGAGGCTCAAATTTTCTCTCACTCAACATTCTCTCAAAAGCTAGCTATCACAAAATAAAAGATCTACCAACTATTTATACAAATTACAAGATAACTATCAAAAGAAACAAATTCTTCAAGTAAATATTCTTCAACATTATCTTCGATCTTCTTCTCCAAGAAACCTCCAAACAGTAGAAAGAACAAAAGAAGTATTAACTGCACTGGCAGTACTAACCAGTAGTAGTAACATACAACTGGCAGTAGTAACCAAGAACAATTGTATCTTATGACAAGCATTTTCATTACTACTGTTGGTCTTCAATAAGCAACACTTTCATCGTCAGTCTTCTAGCAGTAGTAATCAATACTACTGTTAGTCTTCTTTATTACTATAGCAGCAATAGTATCTTCCAAACTTGGTTTCAATAGTAGTATTTCTGAAGACTAGAATCTTTCATTACAAAAATCTTTTTACAGTACTTTGAAAGAAAACAAATACATCAAAAATCCTAACAATCTCCCCTAAACTTAATCTCCATCATCAAGGGATTAAGTTTCCTTGTACCAATATCTTCTAAACCAACTTCTTTCCCATTACTGAACCAACCTTGCACTTTAGCCCTTGATCCACCATCTTTTGAATTTTAGCCATACTGTAATCATAAGTCTTCTCAACTAAATAGTACTCAGATTGAATACCATTCACTGTCAGCATATAAACTCCACTAGATTCAAACAATCTCCATTCACTTACTGTTTCAACCTCCTGAGCTATCAAGTGAGTGACCCTTTCTGGTTCAAATAACATACACAAATACTCCAAGGTCTTCAAAATCCTCTAAGTTATCTCTCCTTCTAGTTCTTCAGCCTCAAAGAAAGCTCCATATACATGCATTCCATATCTGAACATATCTTCTAGATCATCTCTTGAACATTCATTAACCACTTTAGAAAAGTTTTCAAGAATTCTTTTAATGCCATCTTCAAGAATAACCTTGTAGTAAGGCTTATGACTTAGTTCCACAACACACCATTCTACAGTCTTCTCAGTAGAATCATTCTCTTCATCATCTTGAATCTCTTCATCCTCTACTTTCTTTGAAGATTTCTCAAATTTCTTCTTTTGATCTCTAATCTTCTACAAGAAAGTCTTTTCCAATTCTGTCAACTTCTTCTTCCTTCCTTTTCTCTTCAAAATGTCATTTAACTAAACATACCCCAAATCATATTCTTTATCAAGAAAGTAATACTCTCTGTATCCATTCTCAAGTGTAAGCATAAACACTTGACACTTAGAATAAACCATCCAGCTTATAAAACTGTGCTTCTCAATTCTCTTTAGCTCTGTTTCAAATAAAATCTGCAATAACTCCATAATCACCCTTATTTCATCCATTTCTCCTTTACCCAGCCTATCTTCATATTTTTCCAGTCCAATCTCATATAATTCCTCCAAATCTACTCTAGAACATTGTGCCACAAACATATGAAAATTGGGAAATACTTCATATTTCTTATCAGCTCTTTTCACCCTTAAGAATGACCTGTGGTTGTTCTTGTAGATTTCCCAATGAACAATCCTGGGAATCCTTGAGCTAATAGGGACTGCATTCACTAGAACACTACCTTGAGTAGTAGCATCTTCAACTAGCTTTTCCACGTTTTGCTCATCAACCCTTCTTCTTTTCACAACCCTTTGAGCAATGGTCTTCTTCCTCTTCATAGACCTAATTGCTTTTGCTAATTTGGAGGGTTATTTCACAATTGGCTTCTGTTCTTCTTCATGTTCAACATTTTCTTCTTCTCTTTGATCTTCGGGATCAGGAAATGGTCTTTCAATCACCACATCCTGCATTTCCTTCATTATTCTTTCAGCCTTCTCTCTAGCTTCCTAGTCCCCTTGCAGTCTTTCCTGTTCTCTCTTATACATTGCTTCTACCTTCTGATAAGACCACTTGTCAAAAATTTCCTTCTTCACATTGACATTCACCCTTAAGAAGTTAATCATGTGTTTTCTCATCTGCTTAGCTTGAACTGTTTTGCTTGGTTGCCTAGCCCTCCTTGTCACCTTTCTTGCTTGTGACATGTTGGACTTGGTAACTTCAGCATTGAACATTTCTTGTACTTGCTTTGCAAACGCTTAATCTTTTGCATTTTGATATTCACTCTTATGCTTCTCTTCAACTATTTCCTTTTCTTCTTTCTCAAGCAACCTCTGAATTGCCTCCATAGAGAGTTACTCTTCCATATCATCAGGAATCCTCTTAGACTTTTTCTTTATTGGTTCTTCAACCATGATCCCCTTTCCCTTGTCTTTGCTCTCTACCACTTACTCTTTCTTCTTTTTCAATTCATCTTCCTCATTAATTACTACCCCCTTGGCTTTAGGAATGGCCTTAGGAGTAGCTTGTGGTACCTTGATCAAAGCCTCTAGAGCAACCTGTTCATCTTCCAATACTGCTGCTTTTTGAGTTGTTACTGCTGCTGGTTCATTCAATACTGTTGCCTTCTCAGATACTGCTGCCTTGTTGATCTGATAGTGCTGCCTTGTCTTCAGATACTGCTGCTTTCACAAATTCATCACCAATTGACTCCCCCTTAATGGGTTCATCCTCCTTTTTATTCTCCCCCTTTGTGGAAGCAGTTGTTGATCTCCTTCTTCTTCTCTTTTGCATCAAACCATTAACCAACCTTTTTAAATGGGAGATCTGGCCCTGTTGAGACTTGATCAACGAATTCTGCACTCTTACAAGCTTCTCCATTTCTTTGAGTCTAGCAGCAGTTTCATCCCCTTCCTTTGCTACGGTACCAATAGTTGCCATCAATTCGTCCTAGGTATATCTATCCTCACCTCCTTTAGGTGTTTTACCACCCTTGAAGGATCATTGGAAGGTTTAGTAGAAGCCTTTTGCCTAGCAAAAGCACTATCTACCCCCATGGTTTCTAGGCACCTGGGACCCTTAGATGATTTCTCATCCAAAGTTGCCATGGGGAAGGTCTTATTGATGTTCACACCGTCCTAACCCCCCACCTTGTGGAGACACAGTAGTGTGAGCCTCATTGCCCAAATGCTCATCCATTTCCTTAGTGAGCACCTTCTTGGAGTTGGGAGACACTCCAGCAGGGGTTTTCCTTTGGATATTCTCAAGTGGAGAATGCTCCACGTGAGGGCTGTTAGGCTTAAGGGTTGTAGCACCAGAGGAGGAAGGAACTCCTTTGGGCTTCCTGGTGTACTTTTTGAGTGATGGGGTTGGGGATTGATCAACAGGAAACTGAGAAATTTTGATGGTGGAAGGTATGGGTAGGTAGTCAGTGGGTGTGCTTGATTGTGTGGGCTGCAAGCCTGACCCCTCACCTTGGTTTGTGGTCACTCCCATCATTGTAGAAAATAATGGGGTAATGGTACCAGAAAAGTCCTTTGCATGCCTTTTCATGTTAGAGTACACTTTCCCGGTGGGAAGTGGTCTAACATATACCTCCTTAAAGGTAGGTACATCCGTCAATTCCTTGGCTATAACTTCTTACACAAATCTTGGATACATATAGAAAGATTTTGAAGAGGATTTGGTATCCAAATTTGAGACAAGACCATGAAAAATCATTTTAGAAAAATTGAAGGTCTGGTTAGTGGCTAAGCAAACCAAAGCATAAGCAATGGTACTACCAAACTCACTCCATCCTGTTGTCTTTTTAGAAAAACAGTGAACAAGGATATGAACCAAAAATCTCCACTGAGGTGAAAACTTGTTTTTGTAAAAAGTGCAAATAGTTGTGGAGCCTTCATATCCCATTTTGAGAAGTGCAGAGTACATAGCTTCATTGGAAAGAGTAGTAATACCTTATGCATCCTGAAGTTGGAGATGAGCTCGAATTTTGACCATAGTAATGATTAGGTCTCTATCACATACCTTTGTGTGAATCTGTTGGCCATCGTTTGTAGATTCGACTCTTGCATTTGCCCATAATTGCTTCTGATGCTCAACATAAATGGTAGGATCAACCAAAATAGCATGAGCAATATGGGACCTCGTCAGGAAATCAATGATATCGTGAAAATCATTGGCCTGTTCTACCTTCTCCAGAAATCCCACCTTGTTGTGGTCTTTGTGAAACACTAAACTTGCCATTAGTATGAGAAAACAAGAAAGGATTGCTCAAATTTGCACAAGAATGCACAGAATCGCCAAGAAGAAGAGAAATGGGTTTAGGGTCTGGCAGTTCAAAATAGCCGTTAGGGGTTTGGCAGTGAAAAAGGGCTATTTATAGTACGCGGGATGCAATTAAAAGCAGTAGTAAGGAGCACTAGTATTGAGCAATAGTAATAAGTAGTAGTATCTAGCAGTAGTAACTATGCCTAGCGGTAGTAACTATGTCTAGCAGTAGTAGCCATGCCTAGCGGTAATAACGATGGCTAGCAGTAGTAACGATGGCTAGCGGTAGTAACTATACTTAGCAATAGTAACTAGTTACCTGCAGTAGTAATGACTACTAGCAGTAGTTTCTAGCAGTAGTAATGACTACTGAACCATCACTTCATATCTGAAACACTTAAAACAAACTTGTTAACTTCACCATGCTCCAAAAACAAAAATAAAAAGATACACACCAAGAGAAAAAGAATACAAAAAAGGTACAAAAAGAACAAAAAGAAGTTTATTTTGAGTTTATCATTCCCACACTGGTTATCAAAAATGTATTTCTACCCACATCAAATGCTTTTGTGAATAAATCTGCATACTGATTGTCAGTATGAACTTTTAAAACTTGAATTAACTTCTTTTCATTGCAATCTCTAATAAAATGATAACAGATTTCTATATGCTTTGTTTTTGAATGCTTGACTGGATTGTTAACAATACTAATAGCACTGTTATTATCATAAGTGACCCAATCATGGATCTATAATGATGAACATCCACATCCTCCCCATCAAGATCTACAGTAAGTTGTTTATGGGTTTCCATTGGAGTGATAGCTGTCTTTGCATCTGAAAATCCAAACTTGTTGAGCATATCCTTCACATACTTAGATTGATTAATGAATATCCCGTCATTCTTCTGTTTGACTTGTAATCGAAGAAAAAAAGTTCTCTCCCATTGAGCTCTTTTGAACTTTTTGTGCATCAAAGCTACAACTTTCTTGCACATATCATCTTTGGTAGAACCAAAAATAATATCATCAGCATATATCTGCACAAGAAGAGCTTCATTCCCTTCTCTCTTTCTGAACGAAGTTTTGTCAATAACCACTCTTTCAAATCCATTCTCCAAAAGATAAGTAGACAAGGTGTCATACCTTGCTCTTGGTGCCTGATGAAGTCCATAAAGTGCTTTCTTCAACTTATATACTTTGTCAGGATAATTAGGATCTTCAAATCCTGGTGGTTGACAAACATATACTTCTTCAATTGTGCCATAAAGAAAAGCACTCTTCACATCCATCTGATAGACTTGAACTTCTTGTAGGAAGCAAAGGCTAAAAACAATCTTATAGCCTTTATTCTTGCTACAGGGGCAAACACTTCCTCATAATCAATCACTTCTTCCTGTGTGTATCCTTGAGCCACCAATCTTGCCTTGTTCTTGACGACCACCCCTATTTCATCCTTCTTGTTTCTGAATATCCATTTGGTGCCAGTTGCCCTATGATCCTTAGGCAGGTCCACCAAATCCCATACATCTTGTAGCACAAACTGCAAAAGTTCCTCTTTGCATTGCTTCTATCCAACTTGGATCTTTCATAGCATCATGAGCCTTCTTTGGCTCAAGTTGGGATAGAAAGCATGACATTAAACCAGTTTGACTCTTAGTTAACCCTATAGCATTGCTTTGCTTTCTTCTGATCATTGGAGAGGCAATATCACCTATCACTAAATAAGGTGGGTGATTCTTCTGAGTTCTTGTCTGATAAAGTGGCTCTTCTGCAAGATTCACTCCAAGATTTGAATCATTTTGCTCAAGATACTCATGATGCTCCCCCTCAGATTGAGCAACCTCACTTTGCTCAGATTGAACTATGTCTTGTGTTGTATCTGTATCATGCTCTGAAGTGTGCTCCTCACTTATAATCTCTTCTTTTTCTGCTTCTTCAGATTTCCTGTCTTCTTCAGTTGGGACAAATTTAGCTGGATCAATTGTGGGTGAAGGAACCATCACAAACTGAGGTCCTGGGTCCTTAACGTGTTCTACTTGAGTACCTTAATAAACTGCATCACTCATTCTGAAACTGTTAGTAAGTGAATCAATGTCAAATAACCAATCAGGACCACTACCAAGAAGATTTGGTGTATTCTCATTGCATTTGACATTGTCACTTTCCTCAATAATTCTAGAAGAGCTATTAAAAACTCTAAAAGCCTTACTTTGAGAAGAGTAACCAACAAGAAATCCATCATCAACTTTGCTTTCAAATTTGCCTAAATGAGATTTAGTATTGAGAATGGTGCAAGGACATCCAAAAGGTTTAAGAATCCTATGAAATGTTTCTTCTGTTTGAAAAGCTCATAAGGTGTCTTGCCTTTGGATTTTACTACTAAAACCCTGTTTTGCACATAACAAGCAGTATTAACTACTTCTGCCCAAAAGGTAATGGGTAACCATGAATCAGCTAACAGGGATCTAGCAGCTTCAATTAGTGTCCTATTTCTCCTCTCAGCAACACCATTCTGTTGAGGAGATCTACGCGCACTATATTGTCTCTCAATACCTTTTTCCTCACAAAAGCTATTTAGATCAAAAATTTTAAACTCTGTTCCATTGTCTGACCTTACGACTTTCACTCTTGAATTTGCTTGGTTCTGAATCTTAGTAACAAAGGTTTTGATCAGTCCACTTGTCTCATCCTTTGTTCTTAGAAAGAAGACCCAGGTAAATCTAGAGTAATCATCAACAATGACAAGACAATATGATTTCTTGCCGATACTCATCACATTAGTAGAGCCAAAGAGATCCATATGCAGTAACTGAAGAGAAGATAAAATTGTGTTTATATCTTTGGACTTATGAGAAGTTTTATGTTGTTTGCCTTTAAGAGGTTGACAGATTTGGTCCCTGTTGTTTGGATCATTTGGTAGTTTAATAGGTTAAGTTGACAAATTGATAGATTTAGTCCCTGGACTATTCAAAGAAGAGTTTGCATCGGTTGTCTCTTTTGGTTCCTGTAGTTTTCTGTCTTAATTATGTTTTGGTGTTTGTTCAACTTCAGTCCCTGGAGTTGGTTCATGGTATTTAGTTTGGAAATCTTGACAGTTTCTGTCCCTAGATGTTAAAGATTCTAAACTTTTGATCAATTTTTTTTTGCTTTCCATGCCTTGGTCATTTTCAAATTATAAACATTCATTGGTATGGAAAGCATCTCTGGAACGTTGTCTATATTCTTCAAGTGGACTTTTAAATTGAAAAGTTCTCTTTTTTACGGGTTCCTACTTGTTTAGTTCCTATGTCTTGGCATAGTTTATCTAAACTTATTATTTTTCATTGGTTTCTCCATATCTATCTTTACATTGTTTTAATTCTTTTTCAGATATGGCGAACAATGGTCAGGATCCACTTTCACCACTTGACGAGGATGCAGATGAACATCTTGTTCCATTCGACAGACGGCTCAAAATCATCGAAAACAATTTCCATGTTGATCTCAACACTTTCATGACGTATTATCAGATTATTGTGGAGATTCTTCGTGGCCATCCACTCTCTTATGCCATCTCCACCTTTGTTGAAGTCCCGGAAATTTATCTTCAGCAATTCTGGTACACCGTCACTGTTGACGGTAATGACGGTTTTCATACTGTCCATGCTTAAATCGATGATTCGAATCTGACGATTACCTTGGAGGGCTTTCGGAGATTACTTCATTTACCCCAGGCGGCAGAAGGAAATCGCTACAGATTTGATTCCTTACATCATATCCACCGTGTTCTTGTCGATATTCATGCTCTTGGCTACCGAAGTGAATTAAAAAAAGATCCGCTTTTATATGTACCGATCTGCAGCCTATGTGGGGTACACTCTATCGGATTCTGAATCATTGTCTCTCTTCTAAAAGAAATGGCATCGACAGGTGCATGATAACACCAAAATTATACATATTTTGGTCGTTCTATTTTGATAGATTTACCCCCATTTCTGCCTGTTTTTTGATACGTTTTACCTCCAAAAAGCTTTCTGTTTCAGTTTCGCAGGTTTGGAAGGCACTTGGAACAAAACGTAAGAAAAAAGGCGAAAAATCTTGGAAAATGAACTTTTTGGACGATATAGCACTATCGCGGTCGCAAGATGGCAATCCCGCGCTGCGAGAGGTGGTGAATTTTAGAAGAGTTCTTTTTTGTGGAATCATAGCGTCGCGAAAGTGGAGAGTAGCGTCACGAAAAGAGTCAACGAGGATTGGTATTTAATTTAATATATTTATAACTTTTTGAATGTTTGTCTTGTGATTACTATCTATTGTTTTAACTGTGGCTACTTGAACTCGTTGATTGGGTTTATTTCTTATCTGACAATTAATGAATAGGATCCTATCAGTTAATCAACCTCCCTTACCTTTCATTTTTGTGACGTGGTAAGCAATCCTTAGACCAGAGTAGATTG
This sequence comes from Carthamus tinctorius, assembly GCA_001633085.1. Taxonomy (NCBI): domain Eukaryota; kingdom Viridiplantae; phylum Streptophyta; class Magnoliopsida; order Asterales; family Asteraceae; genus Carthamus; species Carthamus tinctorius. The sequence goes on along the minus strand of LUCG01013752.1, from coordinate 5,783 downwards.
GATAGTAGGGTCCCACGACTTAGCCATAGATAGGGTAACCAGTATTTAGAATAACATCCTTGTACTGTGGGATGGAAGACCTTCCGGTTGATAATCACGTGATATTCTCGGGGTGCTTATGCTTAAATTCCTACAATAGTCATTGATCTTATGCTTTTGTTAATTAATTCAAACCATCTGAAAAGGGATTCTTAATAACCATAGTGAGTACTTGTTTCTCCTTATAAAAAGTTCCAATACTTATTTTCTTATTTATTTGCTTTCGTTATTCAATCTCAACAAAAACCCCTTTTATTATAATTTTAGATTAATTAGTAGAACTAGTAGACTAAATATAGAGAGTTTCACAGTTTCCAGTGGTAAGAACGATTCTTGGACTTACCTACACTATATTATTCCCGATCAGGTACGCTTGCCTGTGTGTGTGGTAATTCAATTGGGTGATTTTAATGGGTAAAACTTGTTCATAATTTATATATATATTTTACCGCATCAGTACACCATTCCTTTTCTTCATCTCATGCATGTTGTAGTGTTTGGACACCGAGTCGACTGTGCCATTCTTCTTTGGAAGGATTTTATCAGAGACATGCAAGGCAAAGTCAACCAGGCATTTACTTCCACCAAGCACAGCAAAATCGCTCATGCATCTATCCCGCATATGCGCTTTCTACAGATTTTCATCCGTGCACATATTGACACTCATCCAGAGGTCCGTAGACGTTCGGGTAATCCTACCATACGAACCTTTCCTATGAACTATATTCAGGATCGCAGACCTTTTACTTCCCTGCACCTCCGACAAGGCAGATTCCAGCAGCCGTGTTGGCCCTTGCGAACCCGAGGGCACCGTGTGTATTAGCTTATAAGGCGAACATAGGTCTAGGAGTCGCACGTACGGATAGGCCAGAACCGGCAGGTCCTTCCCCGCGTGTGCAACCAGTTCCACGTGTTGGCCCACGTACCATGGGTATAAGGTCCCGGAAGGCAGGGAATGCCTCCCGGATGGGTGAGTCAAGTGATGTCGTGAGGGATCCCCTGGGTAGAGTAGTAGGAGCCTCTGGGTTCTCACACGGGTCTTCACTCCAACTTGATGATGCAGGTTCTAGTGATTCTTCTAGATTACCTTCACCGCCACTAGTGTAACCACCTTCGAGACGTTCTTCTGGTCTCAAAGTGATGTTCAGACGACCTCAGTGTTGCACCTATTTCACCACCACTTTTACTTGTGCTTGAGTCTCCCATACGTCAGTTCTCTCCGATTATGACTAACAAGGTCATAACCGCTGTACCACAAGAACCAGCGGGTGACTCCTCTTCCCCAGTTCAGACTCAAGTATATGCGAGAGTTCCACGTACCGGTACTTCTAAACAACCAGTCTCTAACTCTACCACTGCGGTTACTCCCATCCCTCCAGAACAACCATCGGGTGACCCTAATGACGACTCCTCATCATCAGATGCCACTGATTCGGATGCTGGCTCTGATGGTACTTCAGTGGATGGTAGTGATCCTTCCGGAAACGATTCCGATGCTTCAGGATATGACGAAGAAGAAGATGAAGACTGTGAAGATTGCGAAAAAGAAAAAGAGAGTGAGGGAGACACTAGTGCGGGTTCAAGTGCAAAAGAGGCCGAAGATGATGTGGCCCATCAGGATGAAGAAATGATAGAAACCGATAAAGAGACCGATGATGAAGAGGTCCAACAGGTCGAAGTAGAAAAGCCCTTATCGATGGAGAAGATTTCCATAGATCGACGCTTCAAATCTTTCTACATAGAAGGGTATGTAGGCCTTGAATGTTACTTACCCACGTAGGTTTGGTTTCCGTCTTAGATCCGGCCTGGTCAATATCCATACAGAGGCAGCCACATCCACTACTAGCATGTATGAGTTGCCACAAGGTATTGAAAAAGACGCCGACAGCCAATTGGCGCATTTACACACCCCAGCCACCCACTCAACCGTCTCTCAACAGACGGTTGTTTCATTTTCTCATAGGGATATAGCATAACTTCCACTAGCCACTCACTCGGAGTTGGTTGGTATTGAGCTAAGAGAGATGCTGCCCCACCTCTCGACTTCTACTCATGCACATAGAGTCTTAGAGCCCTTTGATATGACATCTAGTATGTCTTGTTTTACTAGGACACTTATGGGAGCATCATCAGCTTCGAGCCTAAATGGCTCTGCCAGAACGAGCATAGTGAGTACACCACCGAGCGTTACGCGAGGATTGCTCGGAAGTCTTGTCATTGCTAGCATCACGCCAGCGATGAACACATGACGAGTTTCATCCTTTATGGGTGTTACCTCGTCACTCGGTACTCTAAGTGATCCGAGCGTTAGTTTTCCGGAGTTCGTCTCCAAGAGTATTTTGGACGGCGCGTTAAAGGCTGTCTACGATGTTATACGGAGTCAGGGTCGGCGATTAGAGTCTCTTGAGAAGTCTGAGGTAGAGAGGCAGACAGAGTTAGATGAACTGTGCCGCCTAGTGAAAGGCAAATTTGTGGCGACCGCGCCCGAGCGACCAATTCAGACACCTATGCCCTAGATTCATCCCCACTACGTCTTACATCGCCTCCCTCCATACCCTTCGAGAAGATGCCCACTGAAGAGATCGAGTCAGTACTCTTGAACCGACTACTAGCTCAGGGAGTGATTGAACCACCGACGGGTAGACGGGTTGACTTACTATCAGTTCTTCAACGGCTGGTAGCTCAGGGAACATCTCTGCTTCCCAGTTAAGAGTATGATCTTATGATTGTTGACTTGATGACCCAGATCTATACGATTGAGGAGCAGCTTAGCACGAGAAACTCAGAGTTAGAGATTGCCAGAGCTCGTATTGCAGAGTTTGAGGCCACCAATCGTGCCCAGTCTTAGGGTACGAAGAGGCGACATGACGACCAGGATGATCCTGATTGCCATGAGGTGGAGAAAAGGCCTCGCATTGTGTTATCATCTTCAGCTACCGGAACAGAGTCTACACCCGCTTCAACCATGACGCCAGCTCATCCGGGATCCATCCCTCATAATGTGGACTCCGTGGGTGACATAAGGGATCAGCCCCTCGATATCGAGCAACATATGGACTTGATAAAGTCACAGGACTCAGTTTTCCGGGATTTGGAGCCGTTGGATGTTGACCCGGCAGTTGAAAAGCCTGAAGGTGCCAACACAGGCGATCAATTAATTGATGATGAGGAGATGACCTCTGACTGTGATGTGATTGATCTAGATACTCTAGTGATGGAAACTACAGGGAAGCTAGAAATCAGTAAGGAAGCACAAGCCATTCTCCGACAATTGGCTAGTAGTTACACTTTTGCACAGTCAGGGGACGATGTGATCAGCATGAAGGAATATGATCAGTTCATTCTTTCACTTCAGCCGCTTGTTCTCACTGCGACAGACTCATCTCAACCAGATTCAGATTTAGCTCTTCCTAGTGATCTTTCAGAGACTTCACATGCTTCATCCATACCAGCCATCCTGAGGGTAATCCAACTTTTATGGGACCACAATATTGTCTTCCGACCCTTTCTGGAAGAGACATTCACACGAATTTTCCAGAAAGAGAAGGAACATTCCTGGTCACCTTCTGTGAGATGTGGAGTATCTCATCTGACGCCCAAGAGAAGACAGACGTCTTATGTGCATTCTCGGGCGCTTAGCATCAAGGAACATGGCTCCAGACGAATCAAGAGTGGAATTATTAAGGTTATGGACGTCCGACCTTATCGCCATGGCCAGCTTCTCAAGTTAGATCTACCATGACCAGCTTCTCAAGTTCATCTTCAAAGAGGCAGATCTTGACTCCATCGACCTAGAAGATATATTGACGCTGATCAAGTACCTTCAGGGCCCCATTCTCCGACCTTGCAACTTCATCAACGGCCTTGAAGCCTTGAAGAGGTATATTCGCCACGCCATCAACTATGCACACGTAGCAGACTATCAAATGGCGATCGAGAACCGAGTTCCTAAGGTAAACCTGCTCCAACCCAACCTGGCCTTAAAAGACATCTATCAGTATCCGCTCTACTTTCCACTTGACTCGCCCGTACCTGGAATCGTCTACATTAATTGGAGGGGCAACAGGAAGTTCATGCGCTTCAAGGATTTATCCATGTTCTGCGATGGTACTCTGATCTATGTACTTAACGCTCTTCACCATCGTTTGAACATAGGAAACATACCTGAGTTCAAGTGGAGAGACGGAAGGAAGAGGGTAACTAAGGCGTTAGAGAAATTGGAAGACAAGCAAAAGGAGAGAATGGTCTACCGCCAGGTAGAGATGGCACTGAAGCTGCGGAGGAGGACAGTCACTACATGGGAAGAGTATATTCAGCTGTCAAAGTGGGATCCGAAGTTGAGCTCTCCTCACCCCTTCTGACTTCTATCCAAAGGGGGAGATTGTTGGACCCTATTTGGAGCTGTATAGAAGTCGAAGGACCATCTTTGTTATTTACTTTATCTTTATTTACCTTGTAATAGTTAGTTGATGGTTTTGTTAATTTCCTTAAACCCCAAGGGGGTGTTTTGTAACATCCTTTTATGGACCTTATTTAAGGGAGTGTGTTTTCCTTTTTTAGGGTAGATGAGATCATCCCAAATTTTGTAGCCTCCATTTACAGTAAAGAACTTTGGTTGATTTCATCATCTTCTCCATTACGTGTGCTTTGATTTCTGCATAGTTAGCAATGGATTAGAGTACATCTACTTTCTACATCACTATTGGGACTCCACAGTAATCAACTTTTAAAAGTTTGATGGTTTAATTTATTCTTAAAAGTATCTTAAGGAACTTAATATTTCAAAATGAGTTAATATAATGATTTTTTTGAATAAAAAAAATAGTTCCCGGCTTAATCATTCAAAATGTATAATATTAATAGCCTTTTTATTTATAATATGATAATTTATTGAGTTTTTTTGAACTTTTCCCGTGTGATATTAGAGCATCTCCAATGGTTAAATTACATACTTGATGAAAAGGTTGAAAACTACTTGATGAAAGTACAAACCATTGGAGCTAGTGATGGCCAAACCAAACCAAACCGAACCGAACCGACAAAAAAAAACCGAACCCTGAACCGCTTTTCGGCCCGAACTGCTCCGAACCGGTTTCAGTCCGAAAGTCGGGACCAGTTTGGGTTTTTAGAGATTTTCACGGACCGAACCGGTTTCAGCCCGAACCGAAAATTTTCAAAAGTATATTTGAACTTATGTATTGTGTAACTTGTAACATTGTAACTGTGAGTCCTGTTAACACAAAGATGAATCAAATCATCATGATCTCACTAGATCATGATGAATCTAAAGCAAAAATATGAGAGAATATGTAGAGAGAGAAAGTAGAGAGAGAAAGCCAATCACACGTATATCATTCAAATGAAAGATCTAAGTACAATACCAAGGCATAGAGGGTATTTATACCCCTACCCTAGGAAATGGAAAATTACATTGTTAGTCCTTCAACTTCTAATATAAAGTTTGTACTAACAATCTGCCCCTTTTATAAAGAAGGAGGGACTAAACAAAACAAAACAAAAACCAATTTAAAGTACAAGTCTAATTAGGAAATTGTCTTCTGATCTTGAATCTTACTTCAGCAATCCTTATGTCATTTCTGGCTCTCAATCTCCTGTCTATCTCTTAAACAAAGTGCTTGATCAAGTACCTCTCAGCTCCACTCATCTCATATACCTTGTGTTTGTCCAATTGAAGTCTCCTTTTCAGCTCATTCATTACCATCTTCAAAGTATCATCACAATAT
>LUCG01013663.1:0-11128 GCA_001633085.1 Carthamus tinctorius | reverse complement strand
TATGTATATGTATGTATGTATGTATATATATATATAGAGAGAGAGAGAGAGGTTTAGGGGAAACCGTCCAAAAAATGCTAAACTACGGAACACCCTGATAACCATTCATATGTATGATATGAAAAGGTAATTGAATATGTTTCTTGCGTTCTATAGATGTCTGCATGATGGACATAGATGAATGGTTATTAGGTTGTTCTTTAGTTTTTCAAAAAAAATTGCGGTTTTCCCTTGAGAACCTATTTGTGCATATATAGAGCAAATGGTAATGTTACTACTTCAGAATTGTAATCAAGTCTTTGCAAAATGCAAGGGAAAAGGATGAGGAGGAAGTTGTTCATTTTAGTCATTCATAAAAAAACATGACCAGCATCAGTGCTTCAAGTTTATTTCAGAGCTTCACAAGTTGAAATAAGTGTTTGTATCTGGTTATTCTGTTAAATGTCCGATGCAGGGGGCGCTAATGTGATTTAAGATCCTACATCTGATGGATCGGCGTTGTTTTATCAAGTGTAGTGTTCTTTTTTGCATTTCTGCAAGATTGTAGCCATATATGCATGATGAAGCTAGGAATTTGCACAATTATAAGAATCCCTACAGGAAAATACAACAGATTCTAAAACTAGAATGCACAGAGTTTCTATCATAGGCATACCTGGCACGGAAGGCTATGCCCAGCATCCAATCATTTGTGGAGTAAGCATTTATCAATCTTCCAGAAACCACCTACAAAAAATTGGGATTTTTTGAGTAAATTCAGGCCATAACAAGGTTTAGAAGGAATTAAAATTATTTATGACTACCATCCGAAATCCACATTAATACCTTCCTAACAGCTCCCCAATTTTCACCGTTTATAGCAACAGGTGTCCCAAGTAGAACAACTCTTTCTACAAGTCCATCTGCAAATTTAATTAGAGATGTGCATTAATATCTCTAGACCTAGCAAAACCACTACAACAGAGCTGATTCCTCAGAACTGACCAATTACCATATCCATTTTCAGCCAGATGTTGTAGACACTTGAAAATCGCACGTGCTCCAAGTGAGAAACCTACTAGTGTTACAGGCCTGAAATTTATACCGATAATCACAAAATTGTAGTATTGGGTCATATGCCTCTATGAAAAAAGAACCACCTTCTAATCCCCTAAACTAGCAGCAGAATAAGCGTTTTTTCCACACAAAAAAAAACTAGCACATCAGCAACCTGATTTTCATCGTACCTGTTGCCTTGCAACCCCTTGATAAACACTTCAGCAAGCAGCTTTCCAGCCTTGTCAGATCTGGGGGGAAACTGAAAAGGTTTAATGTGGAGATTTATGTGGAATTAATGGAATGCTACTCGCTTTATAAAACAAAAGTTGGTTTGATAATAACCAACACTGGTATGTCTAGTTTGCTGATCATCAATTCATGTAAACTTCTAAAAGATCAGATTTCAATCATGAACATGTTTTGTTTGACTATAAAGACAAACTGAACTTAAATTTCAATAGAAAAGAGAGCAAAACTGTAAAATGGAAAACCTGTCCACAGCAATTGTCCATTTGCTGTCAATAAAACTGGTTAACGATAATAGAGTTGCAGGCCAGGCTAAAGCTGCTAAAAGAGAGCTTAATACAGTCATCATCGCACCTTGTCTCATCAATTCCATTGCAAGACCTGCATCATGTCTTAAAATGAGCATACCAGAGTTACCTAATTAGTAGATAAATGGCTTTTAGATATTAATTAATTACTTGATGAAAGCCAATCCTGAATTGCGGTGCTTACAGCAATCAGATTCTTAGATTCCCATTGTAGCACATACCTGAAGAATTGGTGCTATTAGAGTATGCAGAAACATAACTTTTTTAAGAAGCCATAACCAATAACACCCACATGAAAACACACCAATTGATAAAAGCAGAACTGAACTCTTTCCTCTTAGAAAAACAGAACTTAGAAAGAAAAAGCTCACAATCATTCAACACATAAACAATAAGCCAATATCCAAGGTATAGCAATCACAATAAACAAAAAAGTAGGCATTACAACATCATTATTTCAAATGGAAAGATATTTTTCTTTATCAAAACAGAATAGACACGGCAAACCAATTGAATAAATTAAGAAATGTCTTGCCAAGAAGATACAAACAGCACAAGACAAGTACAACAGAAGAGCTGATAAAAATGTTCTTTCGTTAAAAGTTCTTTATTCATGTAGCTCATCACAGTAATTGCTCCAAAGTAGAAGTAAGAAAGATGAGACCAACAAAAAGGACAAGAAAGCAAGAAACATATTCAAGGGAATTACTTCCCACCTGAGACCAATTAAACCTTTCTTTGCTATCAATTTATGCCTGAGACCACAATAACTAAAAGATAGAGAGACCAACAAAAAGGACAAGAGCAGAAGTCAAATATACCTTTCCATGTTATCGCTCTGCCCTTCCCAAGGCCTCAGAAAATCTCCCTCCTCAAAGACAAATCCCGACACCAATATCTCAACTGCCAACCTCTGGTAACAGAAGGGTTATGAGAAGATGTCCTTACAAAATAGGAAACGAAAAGCTAAATAATAACTCACCCCTTGGTTATGGTTTGTCCCTATGGCTTTAAACTCAAATTCTTCAATGCCTCCTGTCCTTCTAGCCATTTTCGACCCAGTAAGTCCAGCTCCAGCAGCTGGATCAATCTAAGTGTTAGCAATCAGAAGTGGTACTAGACTGAAGGTCATGAATACTTATAAAAAAAGAATGAAAGATCATATGTCTTGAACTATGAGATGCTGTGTTCAGAACTTAATCAACATAGATAAAGGCAGTAGCAGATGTGATGCAAGCACAACTTGTTAAAAACATGTAACCGCACGAAATGGTCTCTATATCTACCTAAACTGGTTTTTTCCAAAGAAACCCAAATGTGGCATAAATTTTTATAATAATTACTCTGTGCATCACCAATGAGCTTTTTGTGTGCACGGATTTGCAATGCTTTTAAGCCACATGCTTGTTCAGGAAAATAAGTTGAGAAAATGGGATTCTCTATTAACCTCCAAATGAGGCAGCCACTGCAACAGAACCAGCAACACTTCCCGCGGCGGTTGCAACAGCAGCAAATCCACCAGCTCCAATCACTGGTATAATTGTTCCCAATGTAGGCGCTAAAGCACTAAATCCGGCAGCAATTGCTGGAGCAGCTAAACCTGTTGAAGATGTAAAAAAAATAGTAAAATACCATGTGCCATTATACAGATGACCTTAAATGCACAAAAAAGTAGCAAAATTTGGGACACTATACCACCAGTAATTGCCATTAATGTTCCACCAGTTAAAGCGGCCGCTCCAATGATACCTCCACGTTTCCATTTGGTCCATAAGCTTTTTGGCTCTTGATCCTCTTCTTTTGCCGCTTCTTGTTTTAATACAGCCATAGCAGAGCAAGCAACAATAATTTCAATCGCTTCCTGCAAATACCAAATAGTTCTTTTGAAACATAATAAGGGATGTGATACTGAAGTCAAAAAGATGATTTTCTGATTAGAGTCGTATGATTAAGCTTTCGTGGACATGGAAATTTCCCAAGTTCATGAGGAGGTAAAAAGTATCAAATGGAGTAAGCAAATATGGTTTTAGGGCCAACCTTACACCCACGGAAGATTCATAGTTCAATTCACTACTTACAAGTACTCTTTTCAAAATGTAACAAGTTTCTATATGACATGCAGTTTGTGCATATGGGTTGCCCATTTGTAATTAAACCCTGTATATCGCACTAATGTATGGTTAAGGGTCTATGTTAGAACTCTATTCACGTATTCTTATAACACTCCATCTAATTCATGGTTAAAAATGAAAACCCTTTCACCTTGAGAATATAACATCATGTAGAAATAACAGATCAGAGTAAAATTCAATAAATCGTATCTGTTGTCCTTTACAATGACCAGAAAGAGTGGTTACCCCAACAACAGTTTCATAAATGATTGATGGGTATGAGGATTCCCGTGATTTTTACAAGCAAAGGTGATGTCATGCAAAATCTCACGCATCACAGAGATATCTACTTTCATCACACAGGAAGAAAAACCATTTTGATCAATTTTTCACCAAAGGGTCTTTGGCCCAGCAGTATAGGGGCTACTTGTAGAGCCCAACCTCTCTGAAGGTCCAAGGGTCCAAGACTCACCAAAAGGTGAGGAGTGTGCGTGTTTTATGCAGTATATAAATATTATATACTTCAAAAGAAAGACGAACCATTTTGATCCATTTGATGTCGAACCATGTTGTAAGCAACCGCAAAGCAGCACGGTGTCGAGCATCATAACCTTTCGCTCGTCGCTTAGATTTTTTGTTATCTTCAGGTATGTCTGCCAGACAAGCAGAAAGAAGCTCATATAAGACTACCACTTTCTTTTCATAACCAAGAATCCTCACCTCTTCATTGGATTTTTCTTCAACTTCACTGTTGGATGCTATAGGTGCGTTATTGTTGCCAGGCGACTTGCAACCTTTCTCCTGCTCATTTTTAAGGTGATCTGTTTTGCTATCTTTCTCCTGCTCATTCTTAAGGTGCTCCGATTTGCAATCGTTCTTGTGCTCATTTTTAAGTTGCTCTGTTTTGCAATCTTTCTCCTGCTCGTTTATACAGCGCTCCGTTTTACTGTCTTTCACCTGCTCATTTTTAAGGTGTTCCGTTTGGCAATCCTTCTCCTGCTCATTTTTAAGGTGCTCCATTTTGCAATCTTTCTCCTGCTCATTTTTAAGGTCATCAGTTTTGCAATCTTTCTCCTGCTCATTTTTAAGGTGCTCTGGTTTGGAATCTTTCTCCTGCTCATTTTTAAGGAACTCTGTTTTGCAATCTTTCTCCTGCTCACTTTTAAGGTGCTCACTTTTGCAATCATTCTCGTGCTCGTTTGTAAGGTGCTCCATTTTGCAATCTTTCTCCTGCTCACTTGTAATATGCTCCGTTTTGCAATCCTTCTCCTGCTCGTTTGTAAGGATTTCCGTTTTGCAATCCTTAACCTGCTCATTTTTAAGGTGCTCTGTTTTGCAATTTTTCTCCTGCTCAGTTTTAAGGTGCTTTGTTTTGAAATCTTCCTCCTCCTCTTCTTTTTTCATTGCTTTCTCCAATTCAGACTTCGAACCAGTACTTGCATACTTTTCTTGCCACTCGTGCTCATATGCACGTAAGTTCTCTTTCTTCCACTCATAATCCTCCGGAGTTATTTCTATGCTTGCCACCATGGCATTCACAGCATTGGACAAAGCAAGTTCCTTATCTGACACTTCTGAAGAAACCTCACCACTTTCTTCAGCCAATAACCTTAGGAACTGTAATAATATCAACAATGTGGTCAAAAAACAAATAAATTCATTATCTCAACTCCCCATGCCAATAAAAACAAGTTGTTACGGCACCTTGGAAATACAGAAAATTACCATGTATCAGAAAGAAAAAAAAGGCAAGCATACATCTACAGAGCTCTTATTACATAACCTGAGCAGAGTGGGACCAAAAGCATGATCAAAGTCCCGAGATCCCATTCAGACTAGCAAACTTTAATAGTATCACCTGAGGATGGCCAAGCAAGAAAACCCCTTTCGAACATAGAACCATATCTCAAAAGGTGTTGCCTACTATAGCATTCTGCTTGAAAACTGCCAACTTACACCATGGAAATACATGATACATAAGAAGCATGTTGTTTCACTTCACTCTTTAAGCTAACATAAAACTCACCATCCCCTAGATAACAACCACGGGATACATTCCCAACTTATCCTCTAAGTGGTTTTGATACTGAAAAGGCAAAACTGACTCAATTACATCATGTCCCCATAAAAAAAAAATAATAATAACTGCATCAACCAATTCAAGCTTAAAGTATAGGTAATAGGATAAATGATATAACAATGACAAGACATCTTGTAAAGATGGGAATATGAATGATGATAATGATAATGAAGTTACTTTTGATAAAGCATTTAGACGAGTATAAAGTGGCATACCGGTCCGACATGAAAACTTTGGGTACCAGCAGTTTCCTCTAGGCCAGCCCACGCTGATTCGTCAATATCTAGAAACCTGTTCTTGACAAAAATTATCACTTATAAGAAATCTCCATCACAAGCACACATGGCAGAATCAGTCTTCCTTTCATTACAAAAAATAATCTAACAGTGTGTAGTTGTGTATAACAGGAGTTGCAGTAGATTGATAACTAAAAATAATCAATTGTGGATTTCAAAATCACAAAATTCCCCCATATCAACTAACTAGGTCATCAATCAAAACTTCGCAATTAAGCTACATGAATCGTTCTAAAACCTAAGTACAATCACACATGCTGTTTGATTAGAGTGAAGATGAAGAATAGAAGAACCTCAAAACTGGGCGGAGTAGACCCGACGACTCGTTAACCCAGAGCTGATTATCTTCAGAGACGGAATCAGTGCTGCTTGCACTACTAAGGCGGTCTTCGGTGGGGTCATCTAAGGAGGAACCCAAGAGAAGGGTTTGGTGGATCTGGGCCTGGTTTAGGGCCAACCCGAATAAAGCTCCGGCGGCATATCTCTGCGTCTGAGTTAGGGTTGACGACATTGTGACGGCGGAAGTGGAACCGGTGACGGAAAACTGGTTGCAGTGATCGGTGGTTTGATTTTGAAGTCGTCGGCACCGTTTTGGACAGAAATTAGTTAATTACGAAAATAGTCCCTCACTGTCTTTTGTATAATTTACCCTTTTTTTGTTTTTTCTTAAACGGCAGATAACACACACATTTTGGAGGTATTCGGATCCAAACGGACACCGACTAATCCCTGCACTCATGAATCGACCCTATGGACCGACCCATGAACTTGTCAGGGTATTCGGATCCAAACGGACACCGACTAATCCCTGCGCTCATGAATCGGCCCTATGGACCGACCCATGAACTCGTCAGGGTATTCGGATCCAAACGGACACCGACTAATCCCTGCTCGTCAGGGTATTCGGATCCAAATGGACACCGACTAATCCCTGCGCTCATGAATATGGACCGACCCATGAACTCGTCCCTGAACCAGTCTTATAGACTGGCCCAAGACCTTGGTATCGCAGAAGTTGTCTCCCACAGGATTGAACCTTGGCCAATCAAGGATACCATTTAAGGAAGACATAAGAATGTTATTATCACCCACTAGGGTAGACCTTCTTTGATATGTTTAAGGCTTTTTTAGTAATTAATTAAAATTTTTAATCCATCAATCTTCATATTCATTTTTTGTTATTTTCAAAGACTTTTAGATACATTTTATCATTTTCACATCCCTTCAATTAGAATATTACATGTGAAAAGGGACTTGTAAGTTCTCTTATGATCATCTCTCATTGGTTGCATGAATCCTTAAGAGCCTTGGTGAGGAGGACAATAAAGTTAAGTAATTGAAGGTTTGTTTTCACCTTCTCCCCATTATTCTCACTCAAAGACATCCATCCATATATACATTGATGTTCAATTCAAAATGAAAACTGAGTTTCGGTTGTAAACGTGAGGACAAAGAAAGGCGCTTCACGTGTTTTAACATTCACGCGATGTTTATGTATTGCTCATGTAACACCACTTTTCAAAAGTACTAAAAATATCTATAAACCAAGACTTTAAAATCAAACAATAAACTTAATGAACCACTTCGTCCAAAATCATTCAACACACGTTTAGAAACAAAATTTAATGTTATCAAATCCCTTAAAATAAACTGGAACTGTCTCGAGCTATCCGGAGTTAAGTCGGGGCTTTCCCTTTATTCACACCTGAACAGCCTGAAAAAAGGGAAAGTAACAACGGGTAAGCGAAAAAGCTTAGTGAGCACATACTACATATATTTCACAAGCATATAACATATATCTGCTAATAACTGATCCTCCGTCTCAACGAGAACGGAATTGGTCCCCTCGACTCATAAAGGACACAAGGTTGTCCCTCCTCAACTCATAAAGGGCACGAGGTTGTCCCTTGCACATGGCAACTGATAACCACACATACATGTATATGCCATGCAAAACACATATAGTATAACTCACCTGATCGGCTCTAATAGGGTCTCTGTCTGAAAATCACCACACAGTCTGACTCCATTCGCTAACCGAACACATGTTCTAAACAAATGGTACGAGGGTCTTAACCTCTCAATTTATGATATAAATACTCTAAAATACGCTAGAATGGCATCCTAAACCCAGGCAAAAGAATCGACGAACGAAAAATCACCGGCCGGAGGGAAGGTACCGACGCGGCTTCTGGCGCAACCTGTCCCGCGCCGCGACATGCGCCAGCACCAAGGCAGAAGCGCGCGCGGCCTTCACCGCGGCTTACCCCGCGCCGTGTCCCGCGCCCTTGCAAGATGGCGACTCGCGCAACCTGGCCGCGAGCCNGGTTCACCTGGGTTTGCCCATGCTACATCCTTGGTAATTTTTACCGAGAGCTAAAGCATGCTCCCCTGAGATTAATACTCAGTGGCCCCTGGTTGCTCACCCCTGGAGACCCACCTGCACGTTGTTTAGGAATTTCGAACCTAAACCAACTCTGATCGATTTCTAAGCCACGGGACGCCTTAATGGTTGTTTACTAACATCATCCAACAATATTTTGACCTTAAACGAATATCTAACAACCTATTTCGTTAGTTAACATTACATAAGAAGATTTACCTCCTTTTGTGATTCAAAACCTTTCGAATCCTTGCTTGCGGAATGAGATCTACGGTTAACACGCCCCAACGTTCCGCACACCATTGCTTACGTCTAAGTTTGTCGGCGATCACGACAACGGTAAGCCTCACGAGGGTCTACGATGGGGAAGGAGAGAGAAGGGTTAGGGGTTCAATCTTTTCTTTGCTTAGGAAGTGAGATTCTTGAAGGTTCCACCACTGTGGATGCTCTAAGCTAGCTTATTTTTGTCAAACACAACCTTAGAGAAACATGACAAAACTAGACATGATATATAGTTATCTATCTTTTGATAATAAAACTGCACAAGACGTGATTATAAATAATTGTTTATTGTTTGATAAAACACAAGTTGATAAATAAAATAGCAATTTATCTTTAACAAATTTTCTATATTTTTATAATCTTTATTAAGTCATTAAATTATGATAATACATATCTATAACAAAATATATCCTTAAAAAGTTCTGTCAGAACAATTAAAATGTACAGACGAGTTATATTTGTTGTTTTATATGAGAATCATGTTTTGTTTTGAAATTGTTTGAGAAATTGTACATTCGTTCCGCCTTGTTCCTATGGGATGGGGTTAGAATAAGGGGGTGTTTGTTTTTTTCCACTTATCAATTTTTTTGCACTTTTTGGAGGAAAACCACTTATTCGGTCAGTGTTTTTCCCATTCAGACTGTTTGTTTTTTTTATTTATTAAGTGTCACTTATCACTTTTTCACCACTTACTGGNGTAAAACCACTTTTTGTTCACTTTTTCACTTTTTCATTAAGCTTGGACTTGTTTGGATTGTTCACTAAGCTCATTAAGCTTGTTCGAATTGTTCATTAAGCTCATTAAGGTTGTTTGGATTGTTCATTAAGCTCATTAAGCTTGTTTGGATTGTTCTATAAAACTCATTAAGCTTGTTTGGATTGTTCTATAAAGCTCATTAAGTTGTTGGATTGTTCAAGTTTACTATTGTACTTGATCGAGTTGACGTATTTTAGTTGATTTTAGTTCTTATGAATAACTAGATTCAGATTCAGATGTTTGACAGTTTACAAAAACAACCAGTCTTGAGTCTTGACAGATTCAGATTCAGTCTTCAGCACCACCACTTAACAATCAGAAGTGGAAACAGATTCAGTCTTCAACACCACTTAAAAAACAAACAGCACCTATGTCTATTCAACTTTGTTCTTGTCTGTTCCATATAACAATTCGGTCAAATATGTAATAGCGATCCTATTTTATTGTGACCTATCTAGTTCCAAGTAGCATAAACAACTAATTTCCTTGTTTTATAACTAGGGGTGTAAATGAGCCAAGTCAAGCCGAGTATCAGGTAGCTCGACTCGACTCGACTCGTTAGTATGTCGAGATGAGTTCTATTCGAGTCGAGTTTTGACCGAGTCGATCTCAAGTAGCTCGTGCGTGAGTTATCTCGTCTTATTTACACCCCGAATTTTATTCTGACCTACCTAGTTCCAGGTAACATAAACAACTAAAAAACAACTAATTTTTTTTTAATCTCGGAGTACAAGAAAACAACACCCCAAGCAAAAATCCAAATTCGTTCCATCATATAAAAGTTTTGAGTAAACCCAACTTAAATTATAACCAAATCAGCAATACCACAATAATACAACTTGAATTTATAAATGCGGGCCGTTTAGCAGATAAGCGCTTACCATGTGTCACTTATGTTCTTGGGTCAGTATGACGAAAACCAAGTAAAAAATGCTTGCCAACAATCCATTTTGTTGACCGATGACATGACCCGATAGCATGAATGAATGCATGAGAAAAGAGAGCAAATTTTAGAGTAAATTGAATGAAAGGCAAAGTCACACCTCCATATCTGACTTCATCTACACAACATAATAATAAGAGAGCATACTACTTACTACATACTTTGATTATACAAAAACAGATTCAAACACCATCCATCCCAATCCCAATCCCAACCGAATTACCTGTCTTGTGGGTGCAAATAGTGGCACGCCGACCCCTTCTTGCAACGCCCGCTTTCGTAAAATTTACACACACGTTGCCCTTTCGATCCTCCTCCTGCTGCTGCTGCTGGTGGTGGTGCTGGTCGAGAATACGACGAAGATGAAGAAGATTGCCGACTCCATGGAGTTCTACTGCTTCTACTATACCCACCCGAATCCTCCACATGATGACTCCTTTCTCTTGGACTGTTACTGGTGCTGTAGCGATCCCCGCCGGACCTCCGGTGGTGCTGAGACTCCCGCTCCCGCCCTACGTTCCCGCTCCGGCTAGTGTGTCGACCTGTGCTTGTGGTTCCTGATGGTCTTCCTGAGCTTTTCGGATTACTTGTTTCCGATCCTGATCTCCGTGAATCGACCACGTCAAGTCCCATTGTCAGAGGAGGTGGCGGTATTGGTGGTGGCGGCGGCGGTGGCGGTAGAAG